>CATIWM010022204.1:0-15671 GCA_949671775.1 Mallotus repandus | reverse complement strand
GTGTTGTTACTTTTTGTTGCTTGTTGTTACTTTTTGTTGCGTGTTATTGTTTTTTTTTTGCTTGTTGTTACTTTTTTGTTTTCAGTGTTGTTGCTTTTTATTGTTTGTTGTTGCTTTTATTGTTTTTCGATTTTTTTTTGTGGATGTTACAAATACGCCATAAAAATTTCTAGTGGCATTAGTAGTACCAAAAATAGATGACCCAGCACTTCCAGTGATGACATTTAGTGCATGATTTATTATAAGCAAAGCTTAAATTTCATTTGTGCTCTCCTTATAATCTTGACTACTCATGTGTGTATTAGTAATTCTTATGTGTCTTTTATTTGCTTCTAATTTTTTTTTCCTTAAAAAAGTAATTTACAATGCAATATGCATTTGGATTCAATTTGAGTATTTTACAATTTCTTCTCTCTTTTTTCTAGGAAAGCTTTCTATTTGAACTAGTTTGTATTTTTTTTTTAATCTTCACTCAGTCCCTACTTTGTATTTTATATTCATTTTTTTAATAATTATTGACATGATCTATAGTGTATTAGTGTGATTTTTTTTTAAAAAATTGGTAGCTTATGTATTTTTTTTTAATTTTTTGTTTAGGATTTGCAGTTACTTAATTAGTTTTAACATCCTCTTTCCTTTGTGTAAACTGTGAAATGCAAATATTGGGCTATGGATGGGCTGGAATGCTTAGAAGATATCTGTCGATAGAAATATTTTTACATAAATAATTTTCTCAATTGGCAGCAGCACTTGCACCTGGAAATGAAGGAGAGGTAGTGTTGGAGAGCTGAAGAGGACTGTTTGTTATATGCATATGTTAAACATTATGTAACAATACTGGAAAAAATGTTGAGCAAAAAATAAAATAAAAAAATGTTGAGAAAAAATAAAATGTTAAGAGCATTTTAAAAATAGCAAAAATGTTGAGTATAAAAAAATATTGAGAAAAAATATTGAGCAAAAAAAATATTGATAAAAAACAATACCTTAAAAATAGAAAAAAAGTTGAGAAAAAAATTATGATAAAACACTGAGAAAAATGTTGAGTAAAAAATAAAATAAAAAAATGTTGGAAAAAAAATAAAATGTTAAGAGTATTTTAAAAATATTGAGTAAAAAAATGTTGACAAAAAAAAGTACTTTAAAAAAAAATTTAGAAAAAAATGTTGAGAAAAAAAAATGAAGAAAGTAAAAAAAAATATTTGATTAAAAAAAAGAAGGATCAAATTTGATTCAAAAAAACAAAATGATCAATTTGGTAATTTAATGAGTCAAACAACTTCTAGAAGAATCATGGTCTATATTTAAAAAAAAAAAATTCTTCCTTAAAGCTATTTTTTAAAATACTTTCAGTCAATGTGGCTTTTGATATTATTTTTTGTTTTTTGGCTATTTATGAAAAAATCTCTTTATATTATCTATAACGTTATTAATATTAAAATATTTTAAATTTTTTGGAGATAAATTCTAAAATAATAATTCTTTACTATTTTTCATATTATTAATTTAATTATGATAGAAAGTACAAGTTTAAAAATATTTTTATTTACAATAATTAATTTAAATTTCAAAATTTTCAATATAATTTTTTAATATTCACTTATTTTGATTTAAATTTAAAAATATTTTATTTAAATGTATATTTTTTAATAATATCAATTTCAAATTAAATTTGTATAACTAATTTTTGTTGTTTATTTAATTAATAATTTTAAAGTTTTAAAAATACTTTATTTCTATGTATATTTTTAATTTTTTGTGATTTTATAAATATTAATTTTAAAATGATTTTAATTTTATTGTAAAATAATTGCTTATTCATTAAAATTTCACAATAATATTTTTATTATTTTAGTAATTAGATATAGATTTTTTAATATAGGTTAAATAAATTTCTTAAAAAAATTAATTAATTAGTTAATTATATTAATAGTTATTAAACTATACACTTATTTTATTTTAGATATTAAATATCAATTTACTTTATTTCAGTTATTAACTTATATACTGATGTAATAAATATTCTTTCAATACTTTAAATCCATTGTCAAATAAGAGGTACAATTGTTTGAGTGAGAAGAAGGTTTTTTTTTTTTTTTTTGAGAGAAGAGTGAGAAGAAGTTAATGTCCTGAAATATTGCTATTTTATGGATTATTCCAACTATCAGACATCAGCAAAATATCACTAATTGATTTTTACTATCAAATAATCTATTAATGATGTTTAAACTAAAATTTAATTAAAAAAATCAATTAAAATTTAATGTTCAAAATAAAATTAGTGCAAATTTGGATTATGACTGAAACATTTAACCAAATGATATTATTGGACATTTTTCTCTTATTCAGGCAATCAATTTTATGCTGCACAGGGATTGGGACGTCAAGGTTCAGCATATCTTCCGTGAGGCATGCTGCTGATTTTATGGCAGCTCAGGCGGCAAACTTCAGAATTGGCTGCCACATATTTTCGACTCAACTTCGAGGTGTCCAGAAGTGGCTTGATCATGACATGATTGGTGTAGGATATGATAGAGTTATTTCCTTGTAGTTTGCTCTAAGGCTTTTGCCTTCCTTTTTGTATATAAAAAAAAAGATATTATTGGAGGATATTATAGAGTAATTTTTTTCATCATTGAGTTTGGATGGTAAATCAATAAAAATTTAGTATTTAATTAAAGTGAAAAAAATTAAATTTTAATAATATATGAGTAAATTCTATTTAACTTGATATTTTTAGTTTAATCTTTCAACTTAACAAATAATATTATGATTATAAAATTTCTCCTATTGTAGATAAGTTTGTGATTGTTGGGAAGATTGATAATGTTGGTGTAGTCACAGAGACATAATAAAAAAATTGCAAAAATACTTAAATAATTAAATATATAGAGGCGGTTAAACCGGTTAATAGATGAATAAAATAGACGGTAAAACCAGCCATATAAATAATAATGACACCAATATTTTAACGTGGTTCACCCTTCCTTTTTTTATTACGTCTGCAGGACAAATTCTGAAAATTTCTTCCACTATAAAAATAGTAGGTACAAGAGAGTATATTCTCTAGATAAATACTAGAGGTATATAATAAAGAAGTTCTCACCAAAATAATGACATTCAAGGTGTTTCTCAAATCCCAAAATAATATTTTTACTATTTTATTACTCACCCATTGAGAAAATATTTTCTAAATACTTAAAAATTCTCACACTCTCGTCAAAGCAAACATTGTTTTGCTACCTCATAAGTTCATTCTTTGCTTGTGGCATTTTCATCACAAGTTCACTTCACTTGCTTGTGGCTTTCCCATCACAAGTTTGTGCCTGTGGCTTCTCCCCCTCACAGGCACATTCAATTTGCTCTCTTCTTTGTGCTTATGAATGCATTGCTTGAGGCTAGCTCTCCTTACTTGTCCAATTTCTTCTTCTCCCGTCCAAGGCCTTTTACAAGCATTATCATACATATAAAAATAAAAATAAAATCTTTTTTTAATTCAATTAAGGTAGGCACCGTTTTTGGTGCCTGCAATTTTTGATATTTTAACTTTTTTTGTTTTTTGTTTTCTTAATTTTTCAAAAGTTGTGGGTCCCACTTGAGGTGGAATTCACCCAACAGTGATTTTGTGTTTTTGAGGTTTTATCATCATCCATGGATCAATCTTCCACCACCGCTATTACAACAAAGAGGTTTTTATGATTACCACTTGAACCAAGTGGGGTGGTTTTCTTTTTCTTTCAGCTTATTGTTACATTATTATAAGTTATGACTACATTTTCTCTCAGGCATGCAGTTGTCACTGGAGCAAACAAGGGAATAGGATTTGAAATTTGTAAGCAGTTGGTTTCTAATGGGATTGTAGTGGTTTTAACTGCCAGAGATGAGAACAGGGGCCTTGAAGCTGTTAAAAAGCTTAAAGACTCTGCTGGGGTCTCTGATGATTATGTGTTTTTCCATCAGCTTGATGTGGTAGATCCTGACAGCATTGCTTCTCTAGCAGATTTTGTCAAAACCCAGTTTGGAAAACTTGATATTTTGGTGAACTAAATTACTTTTTGATGATTATATTAAGTTTTACCGTATTCTTTGAGATATGATCTTTTGAAGTTATATTAATATTCATTCATCTTGCTTTATTGTTATCTTTACTCGTTAAAAGCAAAGAAGTGAAATATAGAAGTTTTGGAACTTTGTGCAGGTGAACAATGCTGGGATTGGCGGGATTGTGTATGACTCTGAAAATTTTCGAAGAGGTTTTGAGCTCAGTGGTGATTGGGTAAATTCTTCTATAAACAATTACTTGAAATTGCATCTCTTGCTTCTTTATATTTACTTCAAGATTTGTTTTTTGGTATGCGTGGAGATTTACATGAAAATGATAATTGATGGAGACTCAGATAGTCAAGTCTAATGTATTCCCTTGAGATCACTAGTTCTGGTTTAGGATTGACTGGTGTACTTAGGATATGATTTTACCTACCTGAGATTAATTCATTTGATTAGCAAGGTGGATCAGTGAGTACCATCGTCATTCAAGACCAAAAAAAAAAAGTTCAGGAACTTAATTGGCATGGAGGGGTTATGCATTTAGTTCAATCTATAGGAAAAAAGAAACTTTTGGTGATATGAATGGCATGACATATTAATATTGTATCTGATGATGTAGCCAGATGGAAAACAAGTCAGTTGGAACGAAATGGCGAGTCAAAGTTTTGAATTGGCAGAACAATGCATGAGAACAAACTACTATGGTGCAAAAGGAATGGTTGAAGCACTTGCACCCCTTCTGCAATTATCTGATTCAGCAAGGATTGTTAACGTTTCTTCATCGTTGGGAAAGTTGCAGGTATGGAACTCTGTTAATTTTTGGCCGGTTTAAGGATGAACTTGTGGAAACTTGCGCCCATAAATTTCTTATAAAAGTGAAATCCGTTTAGCATTGTATGCATACTGCTATCAATCTGACCAGAATTTTTCTTGCGATATGTTGTCGAATGTACCTAGTGAATGGGCAAAAGGATTGTTGAGTGACGTTGATAACCTTACTGAAGAGAGAGTGGATGGGGTTGTGAATCAATTTCTGAAGGATTTCAAGGATGGCTTGCTCGAAACCAAAGGCTGGCCTGTTCATATCTCATCATATATCGTTGCTAAAGCTGCTATGAATGCCTACACAAGGATTCTAGCTAAGAAGTACCCAAGCTTCCGCGTCAATGCTGTCTGTCCTGGCTTTTGCAAGACTGACATAACCATCAATCTTGGCCTCTTCAGTGCAGCTGAGGGAGCAGAAAATCCTGTGAGGTTAGCACTGCTGCCTAAAGATGGGCCTTCTGGCTGTTTCTTTATCATGAAAGAAATCACATCTTTTTGAGTACGATCCGATTGTGACAATCATTGCGAGACGAAACTATGAATATTGTTATACATTTTTTCCTCTTGAGTATAAGACACTGTCAGAATTTTAAGTGAGTTCATCTTGTAAGAATATATATAAGTTTGATCTCAGTTTGTTCTATGAGATAATGCTCAATGTGTGCTGCAAAATAGGCCATATGGTCATGTGAGCTTATGAACTGGGATTTGGAAGCGAGACAAGCGTCATGCCACCTGTATATTTTGAAGTGATAAATTAAGCATTTCAGCATTATTTATAGGCTTTAGGAGATTCAAACATTGCTTTTGCAAAGCATTATAGGCTGTGGGGAGCATTTTTATGGATGTCATTTGTGGGCAGTGCTTGAAGTGCATTTCAGAATGTTCAAAGCAGTTACATTGAGGAAAGAAAAATTGGTTGCTATTACATTTAAATCATGTAATTGACTTAGGATTAAATATTTTGGTGGTCATTTAATCATGTAAAAATTGGTGGCCATCCAACTTTGTACTTATTTTATTTTAAGTTTGAAACTTCAATTGTTTTTTTTTTTTTTTTTTGTTAACTAGTTATCAGAAAAAAAATCAATTGAGGTTTAGTACTCAAAATGAAATAAGTGCAAATTTAGGTGAGTAGCAAAATGTTTAACCAACTGATTTTCAAGTGTGGTTTCTTTAAGAAAAGGAAACATGTTATATTTGCAAAGCCGAAGGAAGCCACTATTAAAGGGCTGATTTGGAATTATTTATTTATTTATTTTGCATGCTAGTACAAGATTCAAATCCAGATACTTGTAAGAAGAGGGGTAATATTTCTTAGCCATTTGAACCAAACTCTTTGGGGTTAAGTGCCGATTTAAAATAAGACAGGTAATGCCAAAAGTTTCAAATTGTCTATTCTGAATCGAATAAGGTATAGAATCTTGAATGACAAGAAGGCACATCTAACTCTGTTGGTATTTTGGTAGTTTCTAGTTAACCAATGGACAGCCTTAAAGAGTCGACATAATTCTTGCATATTTCGCCATGTATGCGTCTGTTTCAATCGTTGTACTTCAGCAGTTGCAGGTTATTGATCAAAAGTCATTGACAACATTGAAGGTTATTCGGACACTTTGGTGGAGGATGTCAGCTCGCATTTGGAGTAAATTATAATGAGAATCTTAAAATCTACTAACCAAGCACTTGGCATAATAAAACAAACAGTTCAGACAATGCATCTTAAGATTTTTGTCATTTCATGCATTGTCTTTCATATTCCTTTCGGCACAAGAAATTGTGAGAAGTTGATCCCTTTGTCTCCGTGGTTTGGCAGCTGGTACCTGCTAATTTATAAACAGGTCGTAATGCCTTAGTTCTCATATCTCAGTTTCTCGTCATCTATGGCAGAATCAACAACGAGGTATAAATTGGTTGCTTTAGCGGTGATTTCCAACAATTTTCCATCATCCCTCTGACCATTTGCAGAAACTATTTTGCCAGGTACGCAGTTGTTACCGGTGCAAACAAAGGGCTTGGATGGGGAATTGTAAAACTGTTGGCTTCAAATGGGGTAATGGCGGTACTTACAGCTAGAGATGAAAAGAGAGGCCTTGAAGCTATTGAAAAACTGAAAAGGTCTGTTATCTCTGATAATGTAATTTTTCATCAGCTTGATGTGGTGGACCCTGCTAGTATTGCATCTCTGGCACAATTTATTGAAACCCGATTTGGAAAACTTGATATTTTGGTACGGCCAAGAGTCAATTTCCTCAACTCCTGTAGGTATTCTTGGTTCG
The DNA here is from genome assembly GCA_949671775.1 of Mallotus repandus. Taxonomy (NCBI): domain Eukaryota; kingdom Viridiplantae; phylum Streptophyta; class Magnoliopsida; order Malpighiales; family Euphorbiaceae; genus Mallotus; species Mallotus repandus. Next base: position 8,520 of record CATIWM010022204.1, on the reverse strand, counting down.
TTTTCTTCATTATTTGGTCGTGAATTTTGCATCGCTTGTTTGCAGGTGAACAATGCAGGAGTTGGAGGAACAATTCTTGACTCCGGAAAGCTAGTAGCTACAAGCATTTCTAATTCCATGGTTAGTCCTTTTCACAGCATTTAATTCCTTAGCTAAAAATCGAGTCTAATTTTGAAAATCTTGAATTCCACGTCAAATATGAAGGAAGATGTGCAGAATGTCTGGAGCAAAGTATTGATTCAGAATTATGAGTTAGCAGAAGAATGTCTGAACGCAAATTACTACGGTGCCAAAAGAACAGCTGAAGCCCTTATTCCCCTGCTTCTGCTATCTGACTCTCCAAGAATTGTAAACATTTCTTCCACCATGGGAATGTTAGAGGTACAATTCTAAACCTGCAGCCTCTTTTTCCTATATGGAACATTTGGGAATCGTGTTGGGACAAATTGTGAAATATTATTTCTCGTGATGTGTTTCAGTATATACCTAATGAATGGGCTAAAACAGCATTAAGCGATGGTGATAACCTTTCAGAGGAAAGAATAGATGAGGTATTAAATGCGTTTCTTGAAGATTTCAAGGAAGAATCTTTAGAAACAAAAGGTTGGCCTACCTTTCTGTCAGCTTATACTGTTTCAAAAGCAGCCATGAATGCTCATACAAGGATTTTAGCCAAGAAATACCCCAATTTCTGCGTCAATTGTGTATGTCCTGGCTCTGTCAGGACTGATATGAATAACAATACAGGCATGTTTTCGGTTGAAGAAGCAGCTGTATATCCTGTGAAGTTGGCGTTGCTGCCTAAGGATGGACCTTCTGGCCTCTTCTTCCTTTTGGAAGAACTGCATTCATTCTGATGAAAGAAACATTGTTCAAATGCAAACTGGCCCATCAAGAAGTATCTAAATTGCTTGCTTTTGGTTTGGTCGTGCTTTTTCCTTTGGGAGTGGCAGATTTCCTTTCATTGCCTATGTTGATGTTGAACAATCTGAACAAAACAGGAAAAATATGTAATATAATATGACTACAGTGCTTCCTTTTGTCTATATATTGATAAATAATTTCAAAGTTAAAATTGTTACCATATTCAGCAATAGCAGCGTTCTTTATTCAGAATGGAAAATGGTTTACATCTAAAAGAATAGTGTCCTTTTGATTACAGTACTAATCTCAGCTCATTTTCTAAGACTACTCTTGCTTTTCTAGAATTTCATCTTTGAATCTATTTCGGATCCGATATTTCTCTTTCCAAAGATGATTTTACAGTTTCTTACCGCTCCGTGGGTTCACTTTTGACTTACCAAATAAGTTTGGCCACTTTCTTTGACCCAAGTGTTTATCAAATTCAGGTATGTTCTATCATTGGAGGAGTAGTGAAACGGTAACTGCTCTTTAAAGCCACTTTGAGGTGTAGGATTCGCTTCCTGCCGTCGTCAATTTAAATAAGAGGACTGCCATGTTGTACAGTTCATTAGGTCATATAAATTGCCTATTAACCAAAAAAAGAATAGAGACGAGAATAGGGGCAATTGACTTCTTTCTAATGGGATCATTGTGATTTTAGCTGCCAGAGATGAGAATGTTAGCAAGCAAGCATGCTCTGAATATTTTTTTGTCTCTGTTTGCTGCATGTTGTTTTCTTATTTTGATTTAAGAGCTTTGTTAATCATAATTTACAGCATGCTTAAGACTTTTGCATGCATGGTTTGCTTGTAAAACACACTGATATTGTGTGCTACTTTTTCAGCTTTCTAGATTACTTGTTTTAGTTAATTTCTCTTGTAATCATTAGTTTAGTGTGTATTTAAGTTGACGTTCAGTTGATGAAACTCAAGCAATTCAAGATTCAGCTCTTCTTCTATTTTTTGTCTCTGAAAAAATTAACAATTGGTATCAAAGCTCTAATGTTCTTAAGAGACTTCTGAGTTGAAATCCATTTTTTTGTTTCTTGAGAGAAAACAAGTGAGCAACCTATCTAAACCCAAACACGATCCCTTCTTCTCCTTTCTTTGTTGTCTTTCTTAGATTCAAAATGGCAAATACTGCAGCACTGAGTGCTTTTTCATTCATTGCACCTTCCATTCTTAATGGTGACAACTATTCTTCATGGGCTGTCAAGATGCAATGTTATCTTCAAGCTCTTGACTTATGGGAGATAGTTGAAACTGATAGAGATCCTCACCTCTACCAAACAATCCAACAGTAGCTTAGATTTGACATTTCAATGAAGAGAAGGCTAAGAAATTCAAAGCCAATAGCTGCCTTCATATAGTAGTCTTTGAATCCATTTTTAAGAAAATTCCTTACTTTTAAACTGCTAAAGAAATCTGGGATTACTTGAAGGAGGAGTTCCATGGCAATGATAAGACAAAGCATATGCAGATTATGAATCTCAAGAGAAAGTTCATGCTTGACAGAGTGAAAGAGAATGAAAATGTGAAGAATTTCACTGATAGAATTACAACTCTTGCAAACAAAATCAGATTGCTTAGTGAACCTATTACTGATCAAAGGATTGTTGAGCAAATCCTAGTTAGTTTGCCTGAGAAATTCGAGTCTAAAATCTCTTCACTTGAGGAATTGAAGTATATTGCAACTATAAAGCTGTCAGATTTGATAAATTCACTTAAAGCTCTTGAGACAAGAAGAGCTTTTAGGCAGAATGGAGTGACTGAGGGAGCTTTTGTGGCAAAACAGAAGCATGTACAGTCTAGTGGTAGCTTGGTGTTAGCAAATGGTGATGGTAAACAGAAGAATCATGCGGAAAGCAGCACTGTAGTAGAAAAGAAAAGGAAAATCCTTGTGTGCTCTCACTGTGGTAAGTCTAACCATAGAGAAAAATCATGTTGGAGAAGGCCGGATGCTCATTGCAAGATTTGCAAGCAAAAGGGACACATTGCAAGGATTTGTAGAAATAAGAAGCAAAATCAGCAAGCTCTTATTGCAGAACCACAAAACGTGGAGGAGAGGCTGTTCAGGGCTATGTGTTGCCCAGACATGAGCAATGAAAAGATTTGCTCATAGATAGTGGTTGCACTCATCACATAACAACAGATGAAAGTCACTTCAGCAGCTTAGACAAAACATGCTAGACTAAAGTGAGAATTGGTGATGGATTCAAAATCCAAGCAAGAGGTAAAGGTGTTGTAACTATGAAGACACCTTCAAGTACAAAATCAAACTCTGATGTTCTTTATGTACCTGAAATTGATCAAAACTTTATTATTGTGGGTCAGCTACTAGAGAAAGACTTCTCTCTTTTGTTCAAAAATAAATCTTATGCAATATATGATCCTAATGGTGTAGAGGTGTTGTCTATTTGGATGCATAATGGAAGTTTCCCATTAGTCTTACATAATTTAAGGTCTAGTGAGGTTGCACTTCCTAATTCTGTTGATGTCTCAGAACTTTGGCACTAAAGACTTGGGCATTTCAACTTTTCCTCTCTTGTAAAGATGTGTAAGCTGAATCTTGTGCATAATATGCTTGTAATTTATGATGATGGTGTTGTGTGTGAAATCTGTGAGAAAGGGAAACAAAAGAGGCTCCCTTTTTTTGGTCAGTCGTGGAGAGCTTCTGAAAAGCTTCAACTAGTGCATACAAATGTTTGTGGACCAATGGGAACACCGTCTTTAAATGGTAGTCAATATTTTATTGTGTTCATAGATGATTATTCCAGAATGTGTTGGGTCTATTTTCTTGTAAGCAAAGTAGATGTTACAACTGTGTTTTGGAAGTTTAAAGCTTGGATTAAGAATCAATCAGGGAAGAAATTAAAGATGCTGAGATCAGACAATGGCACAGAGTATAAATCAGACAAATTTTAGAAATTTTGTGAAGATGCAGGCATTGAGCAGCAGTTTACAATCACCTACATACCTCAACAAAATGGTGTGAGTGAAAGAAAGAATAGAACCATCATGGAAATGGAAAGGTGTTTGCTATTTGAGAAGGGATTACCAAAGAACTTTTGGGTAGAAGCAATAAATATTGCTGTTTATTTGCTCAATAGGCTACCAATTAATGCCTTAGAGGAGAAAACTTCATTTGAGGCCTAGTATGGTTTTAAACCTTCTATTGCTCACCTTAAAATTTTTGGTAGTATTTGCCATGTTCATATTCCAGATGTAAAGAGAGGGAAACTTGATGAAAAGTCTAAAATTGGTATCCTAGTTAGCTATAGCACCAATGCCAAAGGATACAGAATTTACAAGCCACACAACAACAAGGTAATTGTCCACAGAGATGTGAAAACGGATGAACAAGCTAGCTAGAATTGGGAAGATGGAGTTGTTGCACCAAAACAATAATTCCTTAAGTTGAAAGAACCCCAGGAACAAGATGCAACTGTTGATGAGCCTAAAAATTTAGTTGAGCACCATGACTCAGATGAGATTGAAGGTGGGCAAAAGACAAGAATGCTAGCTGACATTTATGAGTAATGTAATATTGCTATTCTTGAACCTTCAAGCTATGAGGAAGCAGTACAAGATGTTGGTTGGAGGCAAGCAATGCAGGAGGAGTTGGAAATGATTCATAGGAACCAAACTTGGGTTCTTTTGGATAGGCCATCTGACAAGAAAGTCATAGGTGTGAGATGGGTGTACAAGACCAAGCTAAATAGTGACAGTTCTGTGAACAAACTAAAAGCTAGATTGGAGGTGAAGGGCTATGCTCAGCAATTTAGAGTTGATTTCTCTAAAACTTTTGCTCTGGAAGCAAGATTGGACACCATCAAGATGGTCCTTGCACTTGCAGCTCACAAAGGCTGGAAAATTCATCAATTAGATGCTAAATCAGCATTCTTGAATGGAATGCTTGAAGAAAAAGTGTTTGTTGATCAACCGAAAGGATTTGTGAAGCCTAGGAATGAATCTAAGGTCTGCTTATTAAAGAAAGCTCTTTATGGGTTACAACAGGCCCCTAGAACTTGGTACAGCAGATTTGATGATTATTTTCTGAGTTTGGAATTCAAAATAAGCTTGAGTGAACCAACCTTATATGTTAAATTAGCTAATAATGAGCTTTTGATTATTATTTGTATATGGATGATTTGTTGGTCACAAGTAGCTGCAAGAATCAAATTGTGCAATTCAAGCTTCAAATGATGGAGGAGTTCCAAATGTCTGACCTTGGAGAAATGGCATACTTTCTTGGCATGGGGCATCAAGATCAGTCAAATGCAATAAGAAATTTTTGTTTATCAATAAAAATACGTAGCAGAGATTTTGAAGAAGTTTGATATGCAGAATTGCAAGACAATTATCCCTCCCTTAGTTCAAAATGCTAAGTTAACTAAGAATGATGGGGCTGCTTTGTTTGACCAAAACAAATATAGAAGTTTGATTGGTTGTTTGTTGTATTTATCAACTACAAGGCCTGATATCATGTTTGTTGTTAGTTTACTATCAATATTTATGCACTCACCCTCTAATTTGCATTTTAAGGCAGCAAAAAGAGTGTTGAGATATGTGAAGGGGACAACAAGCTATTGAGTGGCATTTTTCTCTGCTAAAGAATCAAATGAAGAGGTAATTTTAATGGGATATTACGATAGTGATTGGGCTGGTTCAAGTGAGGATATGAAGAGTACATATGGGTACTTGTTTTCCTTTGGTTCAGGTGCATTTACATGGAGTTCAAAGAAGCAGGAGTTAGTTGCATAATCAACAGCGGAAGCAGAGTATGTGGCAGTTACAGCTGCAGTAAATCATGCTATTTGGCTTAGGAAACTCATGTTTGATCTTGCACTTATTCAAGAGAAGCCTACACCAATCCACTGTGATAATAAATATGCAGTATTAATTGCCAAAAATCCCATGTTTCATGGAATAATAAAGCATTTCAAGATCAAGTTTCACGTTGTAAGGGAAGCTCAAAGTGAGCTTGAAGTTCTGCTCATCTAATGCAACTCAGAGGATCAGCTTGCAGACATATTAACCAAGCCTTTATCTGGAAACAAATTTGAGAAGATGAGATCCCTCATAGGCATGATGAGTCTTAAAGAATTTGCAGCAAATTGAGAGCCAAAGGAGGAGATTGTTAGCAAGCAAGCATGCTCTGAATATTTTTTTGTCTCTGTTTGCTGCATGTTTTCTTATTTTAATTTAAGAGCTTTGTTAATCATAATTTACAGCATGCTTAAGACTTTTGCATGCGTGGTTGGCTTGTAGAACACACTGATATTGTGTGCTACTTTTTCAGCTTTTTAGATTACTTGTTTTAGTTAATTTCTCTTGTAATCATTAGTTTAGTGTGTATTTAAGTTGAAGTTCAATTAATGAAACTCAAGAAATTCAAGCTTTAGCTCTTCTTCTGTTTTTCTTCTCTGAAAAAATTAACAGCGAATATAGGCCTTGAAGTTGTTAAAAAGCTTAAAGACTCTGGTGTCCCTAATGATCATCTTGTTTTCCATCAGCTTGATGTATTAGACACTGAAAGCAATGCTTCTCTAGTAGATTTTATCAGAACCTAGTTCGAAAAACTTGACCTTTTGGTAAAATACTCTCATATTCCAATTTTTTGTGTTCAGGGCATTTTACAAATCAGAACTCCAGACATATTTTTTTTCTTACGTTTATTTATTCATGGAGAATTTGAGACCTTGTGCAGGTGAAAAATGTTGGGATTGGTGAATTGAATTAGATCTTGATAACTTTTGAAAAGGTTTTGTGCATGTTCATGGTTGGGTAAAGTCTTCTATACACCATTTTGTTTTTGTGCTTTAAAAGACATTAATTAACTAGAAGCAAAACTATAAAAATTGCATTTGTTACTTGTTGTTTGGTTCAAGGTTGTGTCCCTAAGTATAGGTTGAAATTATTAATTTTTCTGAGTATTCTTTTATATATAATATTAAAACTTGAAAAATAGAAAAACACAAGTTTTTATAATGAAAATTCCAGAAGTTACTCCTTCAAAGCGACAACAAAAGCGTCACAAATTAACAAAAGGCAGGATATAATATTCTATCTACCCATGCAGTCACATGAAACGAAGGCCAATTGGAACGAGCTTTCAACTCAAACTTTTGATGTGGCAGAAAAGTGTCTAAAAACAAACTACTTTGGGGCCAAAGGAATGGTTTGTAAATGTTTCTTCAAAGATGGGATTATTGCAGGTACAGAACCCTCTTTTAAACAATAACAATATGATGTTCTGATGCATCTGAAAATTGAAATTATATGATAATTAGGAGTCCATTTTATCATTTCATAATGCAATCAGTTTGACTAAAATTTTGGTGTGACATTGGTGTAGAATATACCCAGTGAACGGATAAAAGGTTTGTTGAATGATGTTGAAATCCTTACTGAAGAAAGAGGGGACGAGGTTGCTTATCAGTTTTTGAAGGATTTCAAGGATGATTTACTGGAAACCGAAGGCTGGCCGATTGATTTCTCTGCTTATATTGTTGCAAAAGCTGCTCTCAACGCTTATATAAGGATTCTAGCCAAGAAGCACCCAAGTTTTCTTATGAATGCAGTATGTCCTGACTCTTGCAAGACCAACATATCCCATAATCTTGGACACTTATCTGCAGCCAAAGGAGCTGAAAGTCCCGTGGTGTTGGCTTGCTGCCTAAAGATGGGCCTTCCGGCTGTTTCTTCTGTAAAAAAGAAATGTCATGTTTCTGAACGGATATGAATATGATGATGAATTACAACAATTGCAGTGCCTGGACCAAATGATCTAAGGCTGAGGCACCCAGGACTTTAGGTTCTCGGTTTAAACCGTGGTAATGCCAAGATTATTTAGGTTTAAATTCCTCATTTTCTACTAATATTATACTAACAACTAATAGTTGTGACTTATTAGTATTAGTAAGCCACACTGATAAAAAATAGTAACGTAATGTAATATGGCCAGTCCAATTCACCGTAGCCAAAAGTAACGTAATGCAATGATAATGTTTATTCCTTTCTTTTCTTTTCTTTCCTTTTCTTTTTCCCTAATTTGCCAATCAAAACGTAAGTGTTCAGGGCATGTTTAGTTTTAAAAAATAAAAGCTCTTTTTCAAAAAAAAAATTCAAAAAAACTAAAAAATAAAATGTATTGTTTAGTTGTTGTGTTTTCTTAATTTAAGAAACTAGAAAACTATTTTTAAAATTTTTTAAATTATAATTAATATTAAAAAACTGATAAAAGAATGTTTTTGATTTAACATTAATATAATGTATTTTTTTTCTACTTATCACTTCTTCATTTTCCTCTCCACCCCTCTCTCTGCTTTTAATCTATTTCTCTTTGGCACAGATTTTGCAAACAAAGATTGTCAAGAAGAGGTACCTTTATCAAATCATATGATTCGAATTTTTATTTTTACCTTGGTGCTTTGGTTTTCGGTTGTCATGTGCTTTAGTTTTTAATATTATTTTTGCCTTTTTGCTTTTTTTTTTCTCTCTGTTTGGGCCATATTCCGGTCTAAAACTCTTATGCCATAGCTAAGCCAAGCCAAGAATTAATTTTCTTTTCTTTAGGTATTTAGTCCTCTCTCTCTCTCTCTCTCTCTCTCTATAT
>CATIWM010022172.1:0-25156 GCA_949671775.1 Mallotus repandus | reverse complement strand
GATCTTCCTCTCCTTCCTTTGTTCTGACTCTGCGAACGGCCTCTAACAACAAGAGCTTCTGCTTCTACACTTGTGTTTTCTTGCTTTTCTTTCTTTCTCAATTCATAACTATACAAGGCAGCAGTTACTTCACTGAGAGACACAACAACCTTCCCATGAAGTAGAGTAGTTTCAAGATACTCAAACTCATCAGGAAGTGATCCCATCAACATCAAAGCCAGATCTTCTTCTTTAAAAGCCACGTCCATATTCAACAGATCAGTTACTAGCTGATTAAAGCTAGTAATGTGATCATTCATAGTGGTGCCTGGAACATAATTGAAGTGGAACAATCTCTTTTTCATGTAGATTTTGTTTTGACCGCTTTTCTTTAAAAATTTCACTTCCAGTGCCTTCCACACTTTACTTGCAGAAGTTTCTTTAGAAAATGCATACTTCTGCTCTCTAAAAAGACACAATCGAACAGTACCACATGCCAATCTATTTATCATCTTCCATTCTTTCTCCTCAACATCATATGGTTTCTTTTCTTCAATGGCAATGTCTAGACCTTACTGAAAAAGAGCATCTAGAACCTCACTTTGCCACATGTCGAAATGGCTGGTGCCATCAAAAATTTCCATTACAAATCTAGCATTTGTCACAATAGTTCTTCCAAAATTGAAGATGAAGAGATTGTTGATGTCGTTGTGGATTCTTTTATGTTGTCTACCATTTCTGCTACAAATTCTATTTAATAGGTGTCAATGCCAAATGCCAATTAGCTCAAGGAAATTTTTTCTGATGTGGAAGATCAGCCTAAGCCGCAACCACAGAGCATACTAAAATAAAACCAAGAGCTTTGATACCAATTGATGTGGAATTTGGGTTAATTTCCACTAATAATAAATTCACGTTGAGAACTATTGCATATGTGACTAGAATGAAAATGATTGTACTAAAAATCACCCCAAGGTAAATTCCCAAAAAAGAGTGGTGGGGTCACAATGCCTCCTTAAAAACCACACTCTTTAGATAGAATATATCAAGACAAGTAATTTTAATAGCATAATAATTAACAACAACTATACTCGACAATAGCTATTAAATAAACATAAAAGAGAACACCAAAATTTAATGAGGTTCGGCCAATTATGCCTACGTCCTCGGATACTACCAAAATAATATTTCACCAATTAAGAAAATATTACAAAAGAGAAAGAAAAAATTAATTGCCAATATATGAGAGAGGGAAATTTTGGGATGATTCAAACTAAAGGGGGAGGAGTCTTATTTATAACTAAAGACTCCTCCCAATTGTTCACAAATTCCTGATGTGGGAATTTTGACATAAAACAACATATAATACTGGAGCACAATCATCACATCAATTCAAGAACATGATCCATAATGAAGGATAGTAATATCAAATGTAATAATAAGTTAGATGTAATAATAAGATGGAATGTCTCTGGTAATTTAGCATCGAAACCCTGAACCAGATCACAAAAGCAACTGACTAATGCACTCCATGCCTTGACCTGCACCATACTAGATTACTAAGTATGAAAAAAAATTTATAGATAGAATTATAGGTAATTACACAATGAACCTACCTCCACATCAGCCAATCCCATAGGACTATAGGGTCCTCTTTGCCTTTTATGTGATGTCCTACCAGCACTAGACTCAACATTCCTTGAGTATGCACCAAATAGGTTCCTCACCATAGTTTTGTCATTAATAAATATGTCAGAACCAGTTCCATACAATATAGAACTAGTAACATCTCCTAAACAACCTATGCAACCACCCTTCTCTGGTTCTTTTTGGACCTTGAGAACTTCTCGAAGGAGTCAACCTTATTTTCAATGACTTTCATAGCTCCTACAGAAAGTCTATAAATGATCACTCCACTTTTAGAAGCAACATCAGACAAAGTTAATCCACATTTACTGACAAAGACTAGGAGTTCCTAGAGAGGAACAAATAACCTTGCTAAGCACAAGCCCAACCCTTTAAATGCACCTGAAAATATAGGCTCAGTCTCTTGAATAACCTGTCCCATGCTAAAACCCCCTATTATTGTGCTAGTGTTTGATAGTGCATTCATGCCATTAAGTTATGGCATTCCAACAATCCTTCGATCCTCAAATGTTTCTGTTACTTTCTTTGCAACAACATTGCTTATAAGAGTCTCAGAATGAACAATCTTTACAACTAGCATCACCTGCTAAGTTTCAGCTCCGGATGACTTACCGGGCCCATAATATATCAAATCAAAACTGATTCAAAGATCTATATTTGCTACCGGATTTACCCATAACAAACCAAGTTTCAGGCCCAAATTCAACTGTTTAGAGCTTCGTTTTGGGCTTTAAAGTTTTATGTTTATTTTTTATTATTTTTGAATTTTGTTTGGCCTTTTATTCTTTTTCTTTTTAGGGTATTGTCATTAGCACTATTTATTCATGATGTTCTAGTTGAGAAACAACTTTTGATCATTTATAATAAAAAAATTGGGTAAATTGTATGAATGATATCAAAACTTTACACTTGATTACAAAATGGTACTATTACTTTAATTTGTATCTTTTTAGTACCAAAACATCGATTTTAATTGCACCGGGCCCAAACACACAATTAAGCCAAATTTGATGATGTGGCAACTAGAGATGCCCTGTCAGCAACCATATCGTATGACACGTCAACAATAAAAAAATAAAAAGTGAAAAAAAAAGCTTAAGTTAATGATGTTGCTTGTTCAGAATTGGATTATTTTAGAATTCTTTCAATTGGTATGAAAAGCAAAACATCAAACAAGTTGCAATAGTTTGCCGATGTGGTATATGATGTGACTACTAATGGGGCATTTCTGGTTGCTATGTCATCAAATTTGGCCTGATTGCATTTTAGGACTGCCCGGTGCAACTAAAATTGATGTTTTGGTACCAAAAAGATACAAATTGAAGTAATTGTACAATTTTATAATTGAGTGCAAAGTTCTGGTACCATCCAGAGAATTTACCCTAAAAAACCCTATTTTTCTACCAATTTTTTATATTCTCTAAAATCAACGAATATTTGATGCCTATATTCTGGCATTCTTTATGAATCAACAAGTTGTATAAGATTATTTTTCAATATTTATGCGCAAATCAATGGACTATAATATTTATCCTTTTATTATTTTATACTATTTATTTTCATTGAAGCTTCTGTTACATCACCATTTAACCCTAGAAAGAAAACCTAAAGCTTCATCTCTTCAGTTAGTGCATATAATATATGTCTCTCATTGTTAAAAAAACCATTTCAATAATGGGATTAACATCTCCAACCTTAAATACATTTGGAAGAACCCACATAGAAACAACAAGGCATGCTTAAAGTAAACATAAAGCAAGCACAAGCAACATTTTAGGTTGAAAATAAAATTGAAATGCCAAGAGATATAGAGTCATTCAAAAATTAACTAGATCAAAACTAAAGTATCCATTTGATTCTAAAAATGCCTTCCACTTCAACACTATGTTCAACTTCTCAAAAAATAAGCCATAATTATGTGGTAAAACAGAAATTGAAGTCATTATAATGGGATGACTAGGAGAAGTGATGCCACTAAACAAACTCCACAACATAGAATGACAAACTTACCTACAAATGACACTACCCAACCATAAAGAAAGGAAAATATTATGGCATCTTTTACGCTAGCCAGAACCAGTTTTGTAATGTAGCTTGCCATCACAGCCAACAAAAAAGATGCGACCTATATCAGTACATGCGATACAAGTCATAGTAACACTATCAAAGAGGACTGTATAATCTGGCATAGGCTATAGTGATTTCTCTGTTTATGGATCAATACCATCACCCCCAACAAAATAGTATACTCTTATAAGAACAAGCTAATAATAAGGAAAGACTGATAAGATCATAAATCTAATGGTCATAATAAATTAGAAAAAATTAGTAATGTTTATAAAGGGAAGTTGAACAATGCTCAATTCTTTTTCTTTCTATTTGTTCGGTTGTTTTCTTATTTTCATTCTAACACCTTAAGTTCTATAACTTAAAAGCACCTGATGGTGTCATTTGGCAACCACCACCAATCCAAAATCTAAGCCATCATTGTTGCCTTAACATTGACAGATTAGTAAGCAAGCTTGAGTAGGGGATGACAACACGACACTTTGATTTTAAGTTCCTTTTCAGCTATGTGAGAATAGGACCATCTCTAAGTAGTTCAATTTACAATAAAAGATAATTTTATAAGAACAAGGAGAATGGTGCTAAGACAAAATATAAAATAATCTCAGTATTTAAGTATTATCTAATGATCGAGTTCCAAGTGTTCACAAAGCCACCATAAACTTAGTAATTTATTTTATCCAGGATCATAGCATACAAGCAACAAATTATGTAGAAGATGTTAAACAAGTCCCATCAATTATTTGCATTCATGGTGTATCAATGACATGGCAATGTCATAGAAATCAGTTGTAAGCCAAGCATTGACTAGATCTCATTCAAAAGTAAATTTAAAACAATAGAAAGATTTCAGCTTAATACCTCAACAGGAGTGGCTAAAACTAACAGATGTTAAATTGAGCGGTGCACAATATAGGTTATTATGAGTGAATGAGATTTGTTGAGTTAGACCGGATCCGGTAAGAGCCAACTATGCCTTGGCCCCCCTCCCTACCTAAAAAGTTAATTCAAAAAAAAATTTCTTTTTTTAAATATCATGGTTTGGGACCAAAACCGCTAGTTTAGAATTAGAACTGGCAATTAACTATTCTTGATGGGGAGGAATTGGTGTTAGTGATATGCTCTAGGCCAATTATGTAATGGCCATACTTTGACTTTGTCATATTTTCATTTTATTGATAAAGAGGCACTTTTATTATTACTAGCTAATTCTGATATTATCTTTGATTAGTTAATTCTACCTAAGGTCATTAAATATATGAATTAAAAGTAAGACTTTTAGGTGATTCTTGAATTCTAATCTAAATATCCCTAGTCGATCACTGTTATGGGAACAACAATGAATAAAGACTAGTATGAGGTTGACTAATGATTATATTTTATTGGTCATGAATATGAGATATTGATTCAAACTCATAAGTACATATTTAGAGAAATGATGTATTGGATCGACCCACTATAAGAATACTATATGGATAATTGTCATAAGTAATTCTCATCACAGTAGTGTTATTTGAGTCCTCTGACCTGAAATCACCATGGTTTCATGCATTATAAGTTATGTATTTTGACATATCCCTACATCATCTTTAACCGAATGGTAAAACAGGTTGTAATTGGATCTGGAATGAGTTATATGGGGAATGTGAGTGATTAAGATGAAATTTGTTCCCTCAGTTATTTGAGAAAATTTTAATGAGCCCTCGATGAGTTAGACTGAAGAGAAATGCATGACCATGCTAGAATGTATTAATAAAGGGTTATTAATATCAGTATCAGTCTATTTGGGATTGAGAAATAATATGATTGGACTATATAAGGATGATATAAACCATGCCTTATGTTCAATCAAGAAATCGCGTGACAAAAGGACTATGATACATACTGTACATTAGGTTATGTCAGATTATCAACTTGCATACAACTTGGGTAGTCAAAATGTCTTGCTGGAGGCCACTTATGACTTATGGGCTAAAATGGGTATTTTAGGCCCACTGCCAACGTTGTGTGAACCTACAGGGTCGCACACTTAGAACAGGCCTAAAGCAGACTTAGGATAATTAACCCAATAATAATATCTCAAAAAGAATAAATAAATAAGTGAATATATATATATTTATTTATTTATTTATTTCCTAATTTATTTAAGGTAAGAGTTGTCTAAATAAATTAGGGAAAGATTCTTATTTGGAATTAGAATCAAAATAAAAGAGGAAGTTTAGTTTTACCAAAACTCTTTTGGTAAGTGAAACCCTAGAATGGATGTCTTTAAATACATCTCATTCTATAGGGTTTTATGCAGCCATAATTCTCTCCTTCTTCCTCCACTTCTTTTGTGAAAAGAAAAAGACATAGAGAGAACAAAGTAAAGGAGTCATGCCTTTGAAAAAGGTGCTAGTATACCAACTTGCTTTGGCCATCCTGTTCGTGTGGATACCAGTAGAGAGGCATGGCTTAATTGGTGTCATTTAAATCCAATAATACCTACATGTAAAGCTCAAGGATGGCTGTCATCAGAGCGAATGCCCACTCTTCCTTCTAACATTCTAGCCTTGAAATTGTCTTGGTAATGTTTTGGAATCTCTCTCAATAAGTTTATTCAAATTACATGGACCCTATAAATGGGTTTCGTGGTTAAAAGTTGAAAGTGCCCGAGAGAGAGGGGGGGGGGGGTGTGAATAGGGTTATCGAACAATAAATAGAAATTTAAAAAAATTGAGCAAGAATTAAAAAGAATGTTGAGAAGGAAGAATGATGAACACAAGAATTTAAGGAGTTTAGATTCTTAATAATCCTACGTGTCCACCTAACTCTCCCAAGTTAGATTTTTTAATAGTTCATTCTATTCTCTTAGATTGGTTATTACAACTTATTTTTTTGCTCAACTCAAACCTTACAATTAAGAGTTTTAAGGCTCACTTTTAAACCGCAAGAGTTTTTGAGGCTCCCTCTAAAATCGAATTCCCAAGTGTTTTGATAGACAAACTCTTAATCCAGTTCCTTTAAAAATAAATCTCACTTCCCTTCTAATCTATTTTAAGACTTAGATGAAGTAGAAATTCTATTTGTAACATACAACCAACTTTCACTAAAGTTAATGAAAGTAAGAATAAATATTTGAGAGTTTGAAAGCTTTTACGAATGCCAAGATAGAAAATTTTTAATAAGCAATTATCTCAACTTCAATTAAGCTCCAGGAGTAGTTTATATAGATAAACAACTAAAAAATATAGTTGTTAGAGGCATTGATTTCATCTCTAAATTCTTCCAAACATCCTTGAGTGTTTTTCAAACTTTTAAAGCCAAAATGCTGCTCACGATCATGAGGGTAGTATCCTGGCTCGTGAGGGTTAAGTTTAGTGACCGTTGAGTTTGAAAAATGCTTGTTTTTGCCCGTTGTGAGTTGTCTAGATTGCCCTCATGAGCTGCTCACGACCGTGAGGGCAGCTTGTGAGTAGCTCTATTCAAATCAACTGAAACAACTCAAAATAGGCACCAACAGGGGAAAGCTCGTGACCGGCTCATGAGGGGCTTGTGACCGACTTATGAGTAGGCACTTGTAAGTCCAAAATTTGATTTTTTTGCTCCTTTTGCATTGATTAACTAAGGCACTTGCATTGGTTCATGTTCTTCATAAGATACATGTTAAATACTCTTTTTAAAGAGTATTTCATATCTCCAAGCTCTGAACAATTTGAATTAAGTTCCGACACACTTAAATGAAATTATTAGCAACTTAAATTGTTTGTCAAAGTCAAAATTAGGAGTTTGATCATGCAAATGGTTAAAAATCTCTCCCATTTTAGCTTTGACAACCAATTTGATTAAGATAAATAAAGTGTGTGTGAGTGCCAAAAAATAATTACCATGATTGGATATGTGCTTTATTAAATAGCTCCCAGCCGGTTCTTCATCAACACTTTGAGAGGTAGAAGGTCCTTTTTGCCTCTTCCTTTGAGTTTGAGAGGGGACTTGCTCTTGAGGGATTTCTTTTTTAATATTAACATCTTTGAGACCATGTGTTCAAATGTTCTCGATGTCTTCCAAATCTTGAGCCAATTCCTTATAAATATCTTCATCTCCTGCCTCATTCTTCCAAACCCAAATTCCTCTAACCATGTTGAATTATCTAAAGTTTCTTAAGAGGTTTTCATCAAGAAAAGATGGAGGAATAGAAGGAATGTTGTTCAAAGTTATTCCAAAATATTTATCAAATTGGGTGATGATTCCTCAAACACACAAACTTCCACAAACACTATCACTCACTAGCCATAATCTCCATTGAAGCTACCTCCCTAGCTCAACATCCATATTCTCAACAAGACATCTAATCAAGAATAAATCATTAAAGGAAATTGCCTCATTACTAAGACCCCTAGCATGAATAGAATATATAATGAAACAATGCACATACAAAAGGGATTTTGAAGCAAAAAGAGATGATTTTGTATGTCCTACCACAAAGGATTTTGCATTAGGCTTAGAATGTTGAATCCAAAAAGGATTAGGAGACCAAGAAGTGTTAAGAGAAGCAAGACCCCTTTATCTAAACCCAAAGATGTCATCAAATTATTGAGAGGTAAGAAACCTATCTCTACCACCTTACCCGAATCTCATGCTATTAAGAGGATTTTGCTCATTAACGTATTGAACCCTCAAGCAATAGAAGGCAAGAAATTCATAGACCAAAGATGGATAGGTAGGGTAAGGCTTAAACGTAAAGTTATACATACCCATATTCTCAAGCAAAGTTCTTACTTCATTGTAGGATCCTATCTTCTTTAAGGTGGCTTGAGACATGTATTTAGAAGAGATGTTTTTTCTTTTACTAAACTGGGCTAACCTTTGCCTAATTTAGGTAGAAGAATATGAGATAGAAGGAGTCTTCTTAGGTTAATCCTTGGTTACTCTTCTTGATAATGAAGGAACATCTTGTGTAGTCTTCTTTTTGGGAGGCATGGAGAAGAGAGATTAGCACAAAGAAAGTTTGAAAAGAGAGAAGAGGATTTTTGCTTTATGAAGATAGTTTAGATTACAAATAATAATGTGAGGAGGAAGAGGGGAGGACATGAGGTTTATATAGAGGTGAAAAAGGGTTTAAATAAGATTAAATTGAGTCCTAAACATACTTAAAAGATGTAAGTGACCATTTAGGAATGAAAAGAGACCTATGGGGTTTTAATCCTAGTGTAATAGGAATTTTTGAGGGACAATATGCTCCTCATGAGCTGCTCCCGATCGTGAGTAGTGCTCGTGAGGCCTTTGACACAGGCAACGGTCACGAGTTGCACTCCAACGACTCATGATAGAATTTGCATAAAGACTCTTGAACTTTTAAATTTTGTTCAATTGGGTCTGGGCCCCTAAGCACGAAATTGACATTAAACAAGTTGTAATATCAAATAAGATCACATTTAATGCAAATAATATCAACACATCAAAGTAACATATTCATGTGAAAAGAAAAGAATATTAAATGAAAATGATGTAAAAAAAAAATCGAAGAATGGACTAATGACATGTAATAAAAAATTTAAAGACAATTAAATGAATCATAAAAAATTTCATTAAATTTTCTAAAATTAAATGGTTAATAAATTGAATTAAAATACAACTATCAACCATTAAATAGCAAAAATAATAAGAAATCATTTTAAACATTCAAATTTAATACAAGGTGAATTTATCAATTTTTTTTTTAAATATATCATGCAAATGGGAAAAAATAATAAATTATATACATGAAATAAATTTGTTTTAAAAATAATTTTTTTAAAAAAAAATGTAATAATAATGTATCAAAGACGAAAGATATACCAAAAGTAAAAAAAGTGAATAAAAACCTTGATTACACACTAATTTTGTGAAAATAATAAAGTCCAATCATCAATTAAGTAATTTATCACAAAATCAAGGCAAGCTACTACCATCTATCATACCAAGATCATGTTTAATAAAGTTCAATATTTCTTCACAAAGAGGCTTATTAAAAATGTCAGTTAATTGATGATTTGTATCAACAAAATCATGAAAAATATCACTATTTTGCACATGATCACACAAGAAATGATTTCTTTTGTCTATATGCTAGGTTCTAGAATGCTAAATGAGATTTCTGTTAAAGTTTATAGCACTTGTATTATCACATTTAATAGGAATGTAATCAAGCTCAATGTTATAGTCCTTAAGTTGTTGTTTACGCCACAATACTTATGAGCAACAACAACTAGCTGCTACATATTTGGCTTCAGCAGTGGACAAGGGAACTAAAACTTATTTCTTGCCAAACCAAGAAACTAGACATTATCTTCAAAATTGACAAGTTCTGAAAGTGCTCTTTCTATCTAATAAACCATCAGTAAAGTCCACATTTGAATAACTAATCAAGTCAAAGGAAGAACTCTTAGGATACCAAAGTCCTAAATGCAAACTTCCACTTAAATCTTTGAATTTTTTTTTTGATTGCATTAAAATTAGACTCTCTAGGACTAGATTGAAACCTAGCTCATAAGCATGTAGCAAACATGATATTGGGTCTACTTATAGTTAAATAAAGAAGGGATCCGATCATACCTCTAAATTGCTTTTCATCAACCGGTTTGCCATTATCATCTTTGTTGAGTTTGGTTACGGTGCTCATTGGAGTTTTGCTTGACTTAACTCCATCCATACCAAAATTTTTGATAATGTCCTTTGTATATTTGGTTTGATTGATGAAAATCCCATCTTTGCATTGCTTGATTTGTAATCCAAGGAAGAACTTGAGTTCACCCATCATACTCATCTCAAATTCTCCTTGCATTAACTTAGAGAATTCATCACACAAGCAATGGTTAGTAGCACCGAAAATGATATTGTCAACATATATTTGAATAATAAGTAAATCTTAGATTTCTTTATGAAAAGAGTTGTGTCAACTTTTCCTTTAAAGAAACCTTTCTCTAACAAAAAGTTGCTCAATCTTTCATACCAAGCTCTAGGAGCTTGTTTCTGAAGGGAAATTGGTTATGCTACTTAGGCTTTAAGAATAGTATGGTGAGCATTAACCTAAGTAGAGTAAATTTCAAAAATTTACTTTCTCAGAACGCTTCATCATATGAAGAATTTCCACTACCATTATCCATTTTATATTTAAACAAATAGCTAACATACATCAATATGTATAAATATAAAACTTAGGAAATCATATTGGTGGAATACTCATAATTTCCTAAATGTTTGATGTGCACCACAAGTAATCTACTATAATGGATTGCTCTCTTGAATCAATGCTAAGCCACCCAAGTGTATGGCCTCTAACTTGAAACACCAAAGCCTTCAAATCACCTTTCTTGCCTTCATCAATTATAGTTCCAATCACCTCATTTTTAACCCAAAGAAACTTGAACTAACTTAATTTCTTTAGCAAGAACTAAGAGTATAATTTTGGTATATGTTATGTTTCCTTTTGGTTTATTTTTTTTCTCTACACTTTCCACTAACACTTAATGGAATATATGCCACACCCCCACACTTAAGAACTATTCTTAAGGTGATATATATATGTAGAGAAATTAGGGTTAAGTTAGACATATACATACAAATATCTCTTACACCTCCATCATTAGGAAGCCAACTTGCATGCCACCTCATAACTTAGTTAAGAGTGTATGTGTATAAATATCTAATAAGTGTAGAAGATAGATGTAGATATATATTAAACACATCTCATATATTTAATCCACACATATATATTCTCTACACAGCCCACTAACTCAATTTGTCCCTAAAGTCAACAAAAGACACATTTGAGATAATATCTCCTAATATGCCAAAATAGATCTTATATTGATTCATGGACTTGGGCTTGGCTATTGGGGCAACATATGGTCCAAGTCCAATCCATAAATCAATTAAGCCTAGTTGATGGAATTAGGCCTTTTGGTTGGGCTAACTCTTGGCTCAAGCCCATTCCATCAAACCAATGGGCCTTAGGTTGATGGGCCTTGGAGTTGGGCCAACACTTGGCCCAAGCCCATTCCATTAAACTAATGGGCCTTGAGTTATGTTAATGGGCCTTAGATTGATCTTTAGGGAAAAACTCTTTTGGGCCTAGGCCCACACACTTTGGGCCATTAATCCAAGTCCATAAGGAAATAACATATACTCTTTATTTAATACTTTAATTAATATCTCATATTAATCAAGTATTTAATAAGTAAACTCTTGGTGGAATTAAATTTCATGATATGCTAGAATCATTGCTCAAAGCATAAATCCAATTCTATTAATCTTAATTAATTGATTAAACTCTTTAATCAATAATTAGATTAATAAGGTGATATGGAAAAACTCTTTTAGGTGTGACTTACTCTGTTCATGTCTAATTGGCAATGAGAATATAATATCAACTCTTTATATTACTTGAAACTCTTTCAAGTCTAAATGTGAAAATCCTAATTATGTACATTTAGTTCTCATAAGTTGTGAGTGACCCCTAACATCAATTTCACAACTACCAAATTAGAAATGAATACATATGATGATTCACACTAACCCCTATTGTCATAATTACAGCGCATTAAAATCCCTTCATTTGAAGATCCCGATAAAGCTTAGAGTCAAGGTTTGATCAAACTCTAATAGCTTTATCATATAACCTTATCTCAAGTTATTCTTAATAAAACATAACAAATACTAGAAACACTTTTTAGTACTGAAACTCTTTCAGACTTTGTAATGTTTGTCTTGGCCAGGAACTCTATTAATTAAGAACAATCTTAGATAGCATAAGATCTATCCCAGTTCACTCCAGACAATGAATTCAATCTTGGTTGAACACTCATCCCTATGTTAAACTGACTAGAGCCACCACACGCCATATACCCATGTGTGAATAACACAAGTATGCAAGCGGTAACAAACTCTAATCACTCAAATGTGGAAGACCGTGCCACCTCAGGTCAAAGGACTGTATGCACCATTATGACCTAGACTGTGATCGTTGACTATAAGTGAATATCCTTGCAATCATAAATCAAACATCAATGTTCGATCCACCCATCATATGAGTTTCCACGAGTCTATTCTAGTATCTCATATCAAGTAGCATGAGACTCACTACCTCCCACTATTAGTATCATATACTAATCAAGAAAAATAGACTGAGGTGATAGTCTAAATAATATTACCTAAATATTAATTAATTGACTATGAACAGTTTTATAGCATATGTACTAAATAAATTTATTGCTCATATTATCAACTCTTGATAATAAATTCATTTAATATAGTGCTAAAGGATAAATACTCAAATAAATAAACACTTTATTTAAATGAATACTTTATATTGCCATTTAGGATAATTTACAATGTCATTATATATTACAAAATGGCACTAGGGCACATCTATGGTAACAATCTCCCATTTGCACTAGCGCCATTCACTACAATATCTAAGACCCAACTTCTCAAGATGACGGTCTAACTGTAGTTGAGTAAGCACCTTAGTCAGTGGATCAGCCACATTGTTGGCTGAAGCTACCTTTTGCACGAGCACATGGCCCTTGCCAACAAGTTCTCTGATAATATGGAAGTGCCTTTCTATATGTTTTGATTTCTGGTGAGACCTCAGTTCCTTTGCCAAAGTAATGGCTCTATTGTTGTCGCAATAGGGAGGAATTGGTGACTCAATGGAAGGAACTACTCTTAGTTCAGTTATGAACTTCTTAATCCAAACAACTTCTTTAGCAGCATCTGATGTAGCTATATACTCGGCCTCTATAGTGGAATCAACAATGATACTTTGCTTGGAACTCTTCCAGCTCACTGCACCTCTATTATAGATGAACACAAACCCAGAGATAGACTTTCTATCATCCACATCTGATTGAAAATTGGAATCTGTGAAGCCATCTATTTGTAAATTACCTTCTTCATAAGTCAAGAACAAATCTTTAGTCCTTCTCAAGTACTTAAATATTGCCTTAACTGCCATCCTGTGTTCAAAACCTGGATTGGATTGAAACCTGCTAGTTACACTAACAACAAGCAATGTTAAGCCTTGTACATAACATAGCATACATTTAAGCTTCCTATTACTGAGGCATATGGAACTTTGGCCATTTGTTCCATGTCGTCGGGTGTCTTGGGATACATTCCCTTGGATAAATGAACACCATGCCTAAATGGTAACAATACTCTCTTGGAATTAAGCATGTTGAACCTCTTCAACACCTTTTGCAAGTAAAGACTTGAGGATAAACCTATCTTTCTCTTAAATCTATCTCTATAGACTCAAATTCTGAGAATATAAGTTGCCTCCCCTAAGTCTTTCATAGAGAAAGTTTTAGATAGCCATACTTTCACAGAAGTCATCATTCCGACATCATTTCCAATTAATAAAATGTCATCCATAAACAAGACAAGGAAAGTGAGTTGGCTCCCATAATCTTCTTGTAAACACATGGCTCATCTTTATTCTTAATGAAACCATAAGAACGAATAGCCTCATCAAAACAATGATTCCAACTCCTTGAAGCTTGTTTTAATCCATAGAGGCATCTATTAAGCTTGCACACCTTTGAAACTTCATTGAATTCATAACCCTTGGGTTGCTCCATGAATATGTCTTTCTCAATATAACCATTAAGGAAGGCGGTTTTAACATCCATTTACCAAACCTCATAATCATAGTATGCGGCTATAGCTAGAAGAATCCGAATGGATTTAAGCATGGCTACGGGTGAGAAGGTCTCCTCATAGTTAACCCCTAAACCTTTTTGCTACAAGCCTAGCTTTATAGGTCTCTAACTTTCCATCTACGCCAATCTTTCTCTTAAAGATCCATTTGCACCCACTGGGAACTATTCCCTAAAGAGGATCAACAAGTGTCCAGACTTGTTTAACATACATGGAATCCATTTCAGCTCTCATAGCCTCAATCCATCTTGAAAAATCTTTATCACATAAAGCTTCTTCATATATAGTAGGATCATCAACATGAATGCTTTCTTCATGAACATTCAACTATTGCATATCATGAAGTAAGACGTATCTCTTTGGAGGATGAGACACCCTACTAGATTTTTTAAGAGTCGGTGTGATGACATTTTCAATTTGTGTAGGCTCTTCGGGTTGATCAATATCCATTTGATCAATTTGTTTGGCTTCTTTGGATGACTCCTCATCTAACATTATCTTCCTTCCTTTGCCACCTTCCTTTGGAAACTCTTTCTCTAGGAAAATAGCATCTCTCCTTATAATAACAACTTGTTCAGCAAGAAGATAAAAGCAATACCTTAAACTGTCTTTAGGATATCCAACAAACCTTCCTTTAATCGATTTCACATCCAACTTGTCCAATTTTAGCCTTTTAATAAAAGTTGACATCCCCAAATCTTAACATGTTTAAGACTTGGTATTCTACCATGCCATATCTCATATGGTATAGTAGAAACTGATTTAGATGGGACACGATTAAAGATGTAGCAAGTCGTTTGGAGTGTAAAACCCCAAAGTGAAATAGGAAGATTAGTGTAGCTCATCATTGAATGTACCATATCTAATAGGGTACTATTCCGCCTTTCGGACACATTATTCAATTGAGATGTTCCAGGTGGTGTGAGTTGTGATGTAATGTCATGTTCCTTTAAGAACTCAATGAACTCGGTACTTGAGTATTCACCTCCTCGATCTGATCTTGGAGTTTTAATACTTTTCCTAGTTTGGTTTTCTACTTGGGCTTTGAATTCCTTTAACTTTTCAAAGGATTCACTCTTGTTCTTCATAAGAAACAAGTACCCAAACCTTGATAGATCATCTATAAAGGTTAGTAGAAAACACCTCTAGCCATTTCAGTAAATGGTCCACACATATCACTATGTATGATTTCCAACACATTTTTGGCTCTTGCCATTTGTCCAACAAATGGTAATCTAGCCATCTTGCCTTGAAGACAAGCCTCACAAGTTAGATTAGATGCGGATTCAAGATTGCTCAAGATTCCCATCCTTTCCAACTTTGTGATCCTATCTTGTGCAACGTGACATAATCTCAAGTGCCATAGATGTTAAGAGTTAGAGGCATTTTCAATTAGCATTACATTTTCATTGCTCACATTAAATTAAGGCTCATTGTTATTGGAATTATTATCAACATAATATAACCGGTGTATTAAATAACCCATGCTTATTTTATTACTTTTAAAGTAAATATTACAAACATCTCTTTTGAAAAGAAATTCATAACCTTTTCTAGTCAAACTAGAAATAGAGACATTATAGGCATTAGGTACATATAATACATCTTCCAATAACAAAACATGATCATATAAATCAATTCAAGTAGATCCTATAGCCTTGGCCACAACACTTGCACTATTGCCAAACTTTAAGGTTACTTCATTGGGCCTTAACCTTCTCTCATTTGCTAGATCCTGCAAGGATAAAAAAATATGAGAACTAGCACCAGTATCCAATACCCATGCATTAGATGAGTTTTTAGAACATTTAGAAGCAATTAAACTAGAGAAAGTCTCACCTTCTCCATGATTGTCCTTTCCTTTTGTCTTGGATGACTCAAGGAACTTAAGACAATTCCTCTTCCAATGCCCTTCACCTTGACAATGGAAACACTTTCTCTTGTCTTGCTCTTCCCTCATATTGGCCTTGCCTTTATTCTTGGCTATGCCACCCTTAGGCTTGACAACACTTGTCTTGCCTTTCTTTTTCTTATTGCCTTTTTTCTTAGTCTTACTAGAAGATGCAATAAGAGCAACATCCTTCCCTTTGCCACTTTGGATAGCCTTTTACGCCATCACTAGCATGTTCATAAGCTCTGTAAGAGTGCACTCTATTTTATTCATAAGGAAATTTGCTTTGGTTTGTCCAAAAGATTCGGGAAGTGATTGTAGGATCAAATCCAATTGGAGATGGAAGTCCATTATGAAGTCTAGACTCTCTAGCTCCTCTATTAATCTAATCATGGAGTTCACATGGACTGCAACATCCTCACCTTCCCTTATCTTAGCATGAAATAACTGCTTTGATATCTCATACCTTACAGTCCTACTATGTTCACCAAATAACTCTTAAAGGTGAAGTAGGATTTCTTTAGCATTTGTGTACTTCTCATGTTACCGATGGATCTTAATGTTCATGGAAGCCCACATTATGTATCATGCTTGTAAATCATCATCATTTCATTTTTTAGAGTTTCACGCTCCTCTTGGGAGGCATTATTGGGATGTGTTGTAGGTGGTGATTGATTCAATACATAAAGAATCTTTTCGAAAGCTAAAACAACTTTTAGATTCCTAAAGCAATCAACAAAATTTGGGCCCATAAGCCTATGTTGGTTGAGTATGATGGAGAGTGGGTTTGAAGGTCTCATATTATTAATTTTTTACAACGGTAACAAAATTAGTTAGATATATGACATTGCTTTTATTACCATTAGATTTGGTCTTTAATCATAATGGTCTCCCACTAACTTGGTGAATCATACACTTCTAAGTAGGAAATGGAAATCCCTTAATGGTTGGATTTCTAGTGGGTGATGGAGTTTTTAATGATCACTAATATCCCTCAGGTACACATTGGCATTCTTAGAATTTTAGTTCTTATTAAGTAGGCAACTCTTGCCATCACATCTTATGGGAGGTTCCATCAAACCGGCTCCTAATGTTACGGGCCTTAGGTACACATTGTCATTCTTGGCCTTTGGCATTAGTTATGTCTACACCATTGAATTAGTGAAATGAATAAACTTGAACACTACACACCTCAGGTACACCTATTTGCCATTCTTGGCATGCAGTGTGTTTATACACCCATAACATCTCATGCTTAACAATAACACGACATGAATCTCTTGGAACTCATGTAAACCCCTATGTGTCCATAGCCGATGTACATGATCCAAAATCATGCAAGTTATTACTCCAATGGAGAGCCAAGACCTAAATTTGGTTTGGAAGATTTTTGGGTCTTTATTTAAGGTCTCACTTTGAACATTAACCATTTTAACATTACCTACATCATATGTATACTAAGCAAGGCATCTTTACATATATACATATCTCATATGCATATTGCATGGCATTACATATAGCATGCTTTCAACATATATATCACATATATACATAGAACATGCATTATTGATGCATAAATATGGATTGATCATGGACCCATTCTATTCTAACTCTTAGAATAACAAAATGGCCTTGAAACTAGAGGATGAATTTGGGACTGTGCCGACTCGTCACTAGCGTGCCGACTTGTTACAGAGGGTGAGTGTGCCGACTCATTACGGGCATGTCGATTCATGACAAGGACATCATGTGCTGAGTCATCACAATAGTGTCGACTCGTTATAGGGGCTTCTAGTGCCGAGTCATGCCTGAGTCGGCACAGTGGTGTCGAGTTGATCCTACTTCCTTTGTCTCCAACTTGAACTCTTCAAGCTCCCATTTCACAACACTTATCAATTATATCAAATCCTTGGCATTCCAAAGTTAAAATTACATCCTATTTCTATGCAACTAACTCTTAATTACATAGCAACTAATAAAACTAATTATTATTACAAAACAAGGATTTAACCTAGCCCATGATCATCCTATTTATATATGTCAAGCATATATTAAGTAAAATGCAACTATTTCATATTTAGCCGCAACACTTGTAACTAACTTAAAACATAATCACAACTCTTGCAATTGTCATCTAACTTAGCATGTGTTAAGTGCAAAACGATGCTCTGATACCACTTGAAGGGAAATCAGTTATGCTACTTAGGCTTTAAGAATAGTGTGGTGAGCCCTAACCTAAGTAGAGTAAATTTTAAAAATTTACTTTCTCATAACCCTTCCTCACATAAAGAATTTCCACTCTCATGATCCATTTTGCATTTAAACACATAGCTAACATACATCAACATGTATAAATATAAAACTTAGGAAATCATATCGGCGGAATACTTATAATTTCCTAAATGTTTGATGTAGACCATAAGTAATTTACTATAGTGGACTGCTCTCTTCAATCAATGCTAAGCCACCCAAGTGTATGGCCTCTAGCTTGAAACACCATAGCCTTCCAATCACCTTTCTTACCTTGATCAAGTATAGTTCCATGCACCTCTCTTGTAACCCAAAGAAACTTAAACTAACTTAATTTCTTTAGCAAGAACTAAAAGTATACTTTTGGTGTATGTTGTGTTTCCTTTTGGTATATTTTTGTCTCTACACTTTCAACTAACACTTGATGGAATATATGCCACACCCCCTCACTTAAGAACCCTTTTTAAGGTGATATTTATATGTAGAGAAATAAGGGTTAAGTTAGACATATATATACAAACATCTCTTATACCTCCATCATTAGGAAGCCACCTTGCATGCCACATAATAACTTAGTTAAGAGTGTATGTGTATAAATATCTAATAAGTGTAGAGAATAGATGTAGATATATATTAAACACATCTCATGTATTTAATCTACACTTATATATTCACTACATAACCCACTAATTCAATTTGCCCCTAAAGTCAACAAAAGACACATATGAGATAATATCTCCTAATATGCCAAAATAGACTTTATATTGATTAATGGACTTGGGCTTGGCTATTGAGCCAACTCTTGGGCCAATATATTGGCCAAGTCCAACCCATAAATCAATTAGATCTAGTTGATGGAATTGGGCCTTTTGGTTGGGCCAACTCTTGGCTCAAACCCATTCCATCAAACTAATGGGCCTTAGGTTAATGGGCCAACACTTGGCCCAAGCCCATTCCATCAAACTAATGGGCCTTAGATTAATCTTTGGGCCAAAACTCTTTTGGGCCTAGGCCCACGTACCTTGGGCCATTAATCCAATTCCATAAGGAAACAATAGATACTCTTTATTTAATACTTTAATTAATATCTCATATTAATCAAGTATTTAATAACTAATCTTGGTGGAATTAGATTTCATGATAAACTAGAATCATTGCTCAAAGCATAAATCCAATTCCATTAGTCTTAATTAATTGATTAAACTATTTAATCAATAATTAGATTAATAAGGTGAGATGGAGAA
Source organism: Mallotus repandus (assembly GCA_949671775.1). Lineage (NCBI taxonomy): Eukaryota > Viridiplantae > Streptophyta > Magnoliopsida > Malpighiales > Euphorbiaceae > Mallotus > Mallotus repandus. The sequence continues at coordinate 5,398 of CATIWM010022172.1, read as the reverse complement.
ACTATTTTAGGTGTGACTTACTAGGTTCATGTCTAATTGGCAATGAGAATATAATATCAACTCTTGATATTACTTGAAACTCTTTCAAGTCTAAATGTGAAAATCCCAATTATACACATTTAGTTCTCATAAGTTGTGAGTGACCCCTAACATCAATTTCACAACTACCTAATTAGAAATGAATGCATATGATGATTCACACAAACCCTTATGGTCATAATTACCATGCACTAAAATCCCTTGTTTTGAAGATCCCGATAAAGCCTAGAGTCAAGGTTTAATCAAACTCTAATAGCTTTATCATATGACCTCATCTCAAGTTATTCTTAATAAAACATAACAAATACTAGAAACATTTTCTAGCATTGAAGCTCTTTTAGACTATGTTATGTTTGTCCTAGCGGAACTCTATTCATCAAGAACAATCTTGGATAACATAGGATCTATCTCAATTCACTCCAAGTAATGAATCCCATCTTGGCTGAACACTCATCCTTACATTAAATTGACTAGAGCCACCACACACCATATACCCATATGTGAATAACATAAATATGTAAGTGGTAACAATCTCTAATCACTCAAATGTGGATGACCATGTCACCTTAAGTCAAAGGACTATATGCACTATTATGACCTAGACTGTGATCATTGACTATAAGTGAATATCCTTGCGATCACAAATCTAACGCCACTGTTCGATCCACTCATCACATGAGTTTCCACGTGTCTATTCTAATATCTCATATCAAGTAGAATGAGACTCACTACCTCCCACTATTAGTATCACATAGTAATCAAGAAAAATAGACTGAGGTGATAGTCTATTTAATATTACCCAAAATTAATTAATTGACTATGAACAATTTTATAGCATATGTACTAAATAAATTTGTTGCTCATATTATAAACTCTTGATAATAAATTCATTTAACATAATACTAAAGGATAAATACTCAAATAAATAAACACTTTATTTAAATGAATACTTTATTGTCATTTGGGATAATTTATAACGTCATTATATATTACAAAATGACACTAGGGCACATCTATGCTAACAGTTTCAATCCATACAATGCTTTTGAAAGTTTAAATACATGATTAGGAAAATCAAAACTTTCAAATGCTGGAGGTTGCTCAACATAAACCTCTTCTTTAATAAAACCATTTAAAAATGCACTTTTAACATCCATTTGAAAAATTTTAAAATCCATGAATGATGAAAATGCAAGTAGCATTCTAATATCTTCTAACCTTGCAACAGGGGCAAAGGTTTCATCATAATCAATTCATTCTTCTTCATTATAACCTTTAGCAACAAGTCTAGCTTTGTTACTAGTTATAGCAACTTGTTCATTAATCTTATTTCTAAACACCCATTTGGTGCCTATAATAGGATGATGTTTCGGTCTAGGAACCAAAATCAAGACTTTGTTTCTCTCAAATTGATTTAACTCTTCTTGTATAGCAAGGACCCAAAATTCATCACTCAAAGCATCATCAATATTTTTGGGTTCAATTTAAGAAATGAAGGCTAAATTAATAATTAACTTAAGTTGAGATCTAGTGGTTACCCCTTTGTAGTGTCACCAATAATGAGGTCTTGAGTACGTGCTTTCTTGAATTACCAATCCTTTGGAAGATTATCCCCTAATGCAGGTTGAGGTATTTCCTCATCTTCCTCCTTTCTAAGATCTTCAAGTTCCAGAGGTTTGCTAGCATTTTCTTCTTCAGTGTTCTCATCCATAAGTTCACCTACATCATCATTAATACTACACAAATCCTTTCTAGGATCAAGTGGATTAGATTCATCAAATATAACATGCATTAATTCTCCAACTACTAGAGTTTTCTTATTAAAGACTCTATATGATTTGTTAGAGGTGGAATAGCCTAGGTAAATTCCTTCATTGGCTTTAGAGTTAAATTTCCCAAGATCATCCATTGTGTTTAATATAAAGCACTTGCATCCAAATATTGTAAGGTATGAGATTTTTTGTTTTCTATTGTTCCAAAGCTCATAAGAAGTTTTATTTGAAATTGGTCTTTTAAAAGCTTTATTTGCAATGTAACAAGAAGTGTTAATGGCTTCTGCCCAAAAATATAATGGTAAGTTATACTCATGAAGCATAGTTCTAGTCATTTCCACTAGAGTTCTATTTTTCCTTTCAATAACCCCATTTTTTTGAGGTGTTCTAGGAGAAGAAAATGTATTTGAAATGCCATTTTCATTACAAAAGGTTTTGAAAAATTCATTTTCAAATTTGGTTCCATGATCACTTCTAATTGGTGAAATACAAAAACTTTTTTCTTTTTTAATTATTTTTGAAAATTTTTCAAAAGCTTTAAAAGTATAATTCTTATGAGCAAGAAAACACACCTAAGTGCATCGAGAGTAGTCATCAACCAAGACATATGCATAGTACATTCCACCAAGACTAGCAACTCTAGTTGGTCTAACCAAATCCATATGTATAGGTTCAAGTGGTCTAGAAGTGGACACTACATTCTTGAGCTTAACTAAAGACTTGGATTGTTTCCCTTTTTGATAAGCATCACAAGGCTTATCCTTCGTGAATTCAAGTTTAGGTAAACCAATCACAAGTTTATGTTTACAAAGATCATTTAAAAGCTTAAAGTTTGCATGTCCTAACCTTCTGTGCCATGTCCATGTGTCATGAGAAATAGACATTAAACATTTGATGTCTTTGTTATCAACTTTATTCAAATGAATAACATAGACATTTTCTACTCTTTCACCACTATAAATTACTTTGTCTTCATCAAGACTACTAACAAAGCAATTTTTAGGATAGAAAGTGACCTTATTTCCTATGTCACATAATTGGCTTATACTCAGCAAATTATGTTTAAGACCATCAACAAGCAATACATGGTGAATAGATAAGGATTGAGGATTACCAATTTCTCTAATGCCTACTATCTTTTCTTTTGCATTATCCCCGAATGTGACATGTCCTCCATCCTTAACATGAAGCTTGTTGAATTGCTCTTTATCTCCTATCATATGTCTTGAATATCCACTATTAAGATGCCATTTACTTTTTACTCTTATGGACTTCAAGCACACCTACATAACATAATTTATACATTCTTTTAAACTCAAACCTTTGTTAGTCTAGGTTTGTTAGTCTTAAAATAATTTGAAGGAAGCAATTGCAAATGTAGTCTTCGATAGAAACATACATTGCTAGAGTGACCTTTGGTCATGCAATAGAAACATTCAACATTGGAAAATTTATTTCTTCTAGGAGAATATAAGTTCCTAGTATATGAAACATGCCTTTTGTGTTGCGGTTGTGTGTGTCTCCTAGAATTATTTTGCGTCATAGTGTGCGGCATACATTGATAATGGCAATGTATATTTTGATAGGTTTTTGTAACATATTTTTGAGCATTTTGTTGTGTAACATGCTTAGAATTATTATGTCTAGTGTACATGTAAACATGTTTAGGTTGAGATCGATTGGCTTGAGCCTTCCCTCTTCGTGTCAAAGAAGGTTATGTCTTATGAGACTTTCCTTTATTATTTGACACAAGAGACCTTTTGGCTTTGAAAGCATTAGTCTCATTTAGTTTAGAGGTGGAAGGAGTTGAATCATGTGAGGCCTTAATAAAATTAATATGTGATGATGATGAAGAAGGCATTCCATTTGTATATTCGATTCCATGAGTATCTCCATGAAATTTTTGAGAGTCAAGAAGATTGTCTAATGTCTCTTTTCCTCTCTTGAATTTAGAAATGGAATTTTTTAACTCCAATACCTCTTTAGAAAGTTTATGATTTTTGTTATTTGCTTTCTTAAGTTGGTCTTCCAAGGAATTTGAAGATTTTAAATTACTAGTAAGTTTCTCATTTGACTTAACAAGAGTAGAAAAATCATTTTTTTAAGTTTTCAAATTCCTTGGTTATGTTAGATAGCTCATGCTTATAAAGCTTCTTCTTTGAATGTAAGCTTTTGTATTTAATCAAGAGTTTGCTCATAATAGAGCTCTCATAATCATCATCACAACAATCATCACAATCATCAAAAGAAGAATAAGAAGTAGAAGGTACCTCATTATCATCTTTAAGAGCCATGAAGTAAAGTTTGGCAACTTCTTATTGTTCCTCTTCATTTTCGGATTTAGAGGAGTGATCCTATGTAGCTTTAAAGGCCTTCTTTTTCTCCTTTGCTCCTTTGTTCTTGAATTTGAGTTAGGGGCACTCACTTCTAATTTGTCCCAGTTTCTTGCATTCATAGAAAGTAACTTCTTTAGTTTTCTTACCTTCATGCTTCTTATTGAAGTCTCTGGTTCTTGAGGAATTTTTCTTTCTCAAGAACTTCTTGAAGTTTCTTGTGAGCATGGAAATATCACCATCTTCATTACTAGAATCTTTAATGATTTCTTGTTTACTATCATTTTGTGAAACTTTGAATGTAATGCTCTTTTTCTTATGTTCCTTCTCTTCTTGCTCTTCACCTCTTTTCTTTATTGTAAGTTCATGTGTAGGAAGCTTTCTAATAAGCACATCAATTGAAAGAGTAGAGAGGTCTCGAGCTTCCTCAATTAAAGTAACTCGAGATTCCCAATCCTTCTCAGGTAAGATTCTTAGAATCTTATTATTTACTTCTTCCTTGGTGAAATGTTTACCAAGTTTCTTAATGGTGGTGAGAAGAGCATTGAGGCAGTTTTTCATCACCGTGATTGATTCTTAAGGCTTTATTTTGAAGAGTTCATATTCATACATGTGAAGTTGAACCTTCTTACTTCTAACTTGCACATTGCCTTCATAATGTTCTCCAAGGTCTCCCACATTTCCTTGGTCGAAATATAATGTTGAAGCTTGCCTCCTTCTTCTCTTAACATGGAAGAGACTAGAGTGATCATTGCCTTTTTATTTTTGTGCTTCTCTTCCTTTTGATCATTGTTCCATTAACTTCTTAAAAGAGTAGTTACTATACCATTAATGGTAGCTTTAGGTGGTTCCCAACCTTTAAGGCCAATATCCCAAAGTTTGATGGAATCACAATCTAAGTATAGCTCCATTTTAAACTTTCAATATGGATAGTAACTACCATAGAAGAATGGTCTAAATGAAGAAGAATTTTGTAATTCACTCCCCATGATATTGTATTTTAGTAATTAAGTTCCAAGAATTCAAGCTCTAATACCAATTGAAAGTGCCCTAGAGAGGGGGGGGGGGGGGGGTGAATAGGGCTATCGAACAATAAATAGAAAATTAAAGAATTGAGCAAGAATTGAAAAGAATGTTATGAAGGAAAAATGATGAACACAAGAATTTAAGGGTTGGGATTCTTAACAATCCTACGTTTCCACCTAACTCTACCAATTTAGAATTTTTGAACACCTCAATCTATTCTCTTAGATT
>CATIWM010022086.1:0-19095 GCA_949671775.1 Mallotus repandus | reverse complement strand
TGTCCGTATGATACTGCCAAATTCATTGGCTTCGACTAAACAATTCATGGATCCATTGTCATACTTCCAGAGGCTCGAATTCATCATCCAAGTTAACACCATGGGAACAAATTCCTTATCTTGCATCTTGTTGGGATCCTTTATGTCGGTGTACAGCCAATTTTCTTCAGCCACAAAAGCCATCTTGCATCCATCTCCACCCTGATTCTCATCCTTGGCCAGTAAACTTGGCTCAAAAACCTGAAGAAACGGAAATATAGTAGTCTGACAGCAGTTGTAACCACTGCATCTATACTCCCCTTTCGTGGAATACACATAGTCTGAAGGCTTGTAAGGGAGATTTTCCTGCCTCTGGGAGAGGCACGACGAGTCGCACCCGACGAGTTCGGGTATATCGCTGCCCATTGAATAACGGGTATTGCAGCCTACTGCACTAAACACGTTCCTAACAGAGAAAAAGAACGGTGTTCCTGTCAAATTGACAGGCTGACCAACATCCCTTCCTAAACAATTGAAGGATGATATTGGACCTTTGACAGTAGCAAGGACGCCATGGTCGAATGAAAAATTGAGAACCTCCATTTTAATGCTGGTAATAAAAGTTGTATTCGCCGTTCGGTTGCACTCAACTTCGAACCATTTGTCCATATAGCAACCAGGGCCTATTCCGAAAGGATATGGAATGCTAATGTTTCCGCAAAGGTTCCGACAGCCATGCTTTGCGACAAGAGGAGGAGCTGCCGTTGCCGAGTAGTGAATAATTAGCAATAGTGAGAAACTGAAAGCGGCCATGGTCCCATCCATTGTTCTCTACTTTTGGTCTTTTCAGGTTTTGGGGTGGGTATATATAGCATTCAAATGTGATCAAGAATCAAGATTCTTTTCTCATCTAACAAAAATAAAATCAAGAAAGTAAAAGAACAGAAAAAATAAATCCTACCAAATGATTGGGTGCATGGTATGAATGCAGGGGAGACTCCTAGTCAACAACAGACAGCTAAAGTGTGATATACAAAGCGGCTATCTGGATGACAAAAAAGTTTTTTTTAAAAAGTCGTTTCTGCCCCAATGAGCAGGGTTAGATAGAAAAAGAAACTCAAAATGAAGGCATGTGGCACTGGTTGTTTGTTGAGCAAGAAAGGATTAGAGATGGGTCTTCATATAAAACTTAAGAAGATCCATGCCTTTAAGTTTAACTGTTTAATTTTAACAACTTCCTAACAGTTTTAATACTATACGTGAGTAGTCAAATAGTTTAACTCTCTTTAAAGCAAAAGTTAAAGGGTCTTCTCCTTTCTCCATTTGGCTAATTTGTCAACAAAAATTTCTTAAAATTTAATCTAATGATAATACTGTGTTGTTTAATTCTCCTAAATATGAATATGATCTGACATCTATTTAAAGCTCAAAATTATTGAAAAATATCAAAATGGTTATAGCTTTTTACTGTTAATTTGTTATTTTTCCGTTATCTTAACATGTAAAGGTTAGTCGAAAACAAAACTCACTTTTCTAACAATGTAACATTTAAAGAATCACTTGGATATCAATGCGTACAAAACAATACATCATTTTAAAGTGTTAAAATTATAAATAATTAATAAAACTGAGATAATTTGTTAAATATTAAAGCTTGAAGTATAAAATTACAACTTTGACTTTTTTTTAAGGAAAAAGTACAAAAATACACCGTGTAATTTCACTTTTTAATTTATGATTTTTTTCATTAGAGTTTGTGATTTCTATTATATTGCAAGTTAATACCCTATTAGTCAATTATCATTATGAGTTTCTATTAGTTTTTATAATATAATATTGATATAATATAAATTTTTATAATATTTTTTCGGTAATTTCTTACTCAATTAACTATTGTGACATTATAACAAATCAAATTAACATTTACTTTCAATTTTATAAAAAAAATGAAAAGACGTTAGTTTTTAAATAAATCTATAATATGTTTAAAAGTCTCTCAGTTAGTTTCAAAGTAAATTATTAGAGAAAAACAATAAAAAAAATATTATTTTTATATTATATTAATCTTATGTCACTAAAAAATTATTGATATTAGTTAATGGCATACTATTGCAATGAAAATCACAAATTCCAAAACAATATATAAAAGATCACAAATCAAAAAATTAAAAAAAAAAACACATAACCACAAAGGAATAAGGACAATTTGCTCCCTGAACTTTTCATCTAGGGTCAAATAAGTCACTTTAAACCTTCTAGAGTCAATTTAGTCACTGAACTTTCCAATAATGATTATATTGCCTATAAATAATATAATCAGCTCCTTATTTTTTGATAGATAGATAAAATGACCCCTAATAAATTATAAATATCTCCATAATATTTTAAATAGTTGACAAATAAATTCCTATTTTAGTAAAAAAATTATTAAAAAATTTATTTTATAATTATATTTAATTCACATATAACTTGTAAATTTTAAAAAATCCAATAATGCCTTATATAAATATAGATTTAGTATTCAAAAATAATTTTTAGCAGTGTTAAATATAAAAATTTTATTCATATATAAATTAATTTTATTTTTTAAAATTATATTTGACATTCAAATTTATTTATAGTTTAAAAATAAAAAAGTATAATTTAATATGTACATCAAAACTATATTGTAGGCGGCGGGGTCAATTGTGCACTTAAGTGTTTGGCGGCGGGGTCAATTGTGCACTTAAGTGTTTGGCGACCACGGCACTGTGTAAGCTCAAGGCTTGGTAGGAAATACATAATGGGTTTGGAGCCCAAAATGGAGATGGAGTCGCCACCCGGATAAAAGCCGGGACACACTATACAACAACTGGATTTCACGGAGGTTCCGAGAAGCTGTCATTAGAGATCGGGTTATCGGCGTTGAACAAAATTAAACAATAAGTCATGTAGCCTTATGGGCATTGAACAAAAGTAAACAACAAGCCATGTAGCCTTATGGGCGTTGAACAAAATTAAACAATAAGTCATGTAGCCTCGGGAGTGTTAGATGAAAACAAACCAAAATAAGCCATATAGCCATACAAGCGTCAGGCTAAGTAGTTTAAGCAAAAGATCACCCTATGCACCGAAGCTAGCTTCACATTCAGAAAAGTTCAAAACTAGTGTATGCATGATTCATGATCTTCGAAGGCTTTCAAAAACGAATTTGAAATTATGTGACCAAAAGCGACTGCAACAATTGCATCTTTGTTATGGCAGTGCTCCATAACTTGAGCATCAATGATGTCAAAGAGTCTGCTCTTTTCCATCGAAAGAAGAAAGTGTGTGACCAAACTCGTGGGTTCTTATCTGAACGAAAAATTGGTCTCTGTCGGCTTAAGAGCTCGACCAGAACTACTCCAAAGCTATAAACATCACTCTTTTCAGTAAATTGGCCAGATTGATAGTATTCAGGATCTAAGTACCCAATAGTGCCTTTGACATTGGTTGTCAGATGAGTTTGCTCAATCACAATTGATCTCGAAGTTCCAAAATCTGATACTTTTGGTCTAAATGGCTCATCTAACAGTATGTTCATAGACTTAATGTCACGGTGGTAAATCGGAAATGAAGTTGCTGAGTGCAAATATGCTATTGCTCCAGCAGCTTCAGTAGCAATCCGCAGTCTCATTTCCCATGATAATTGTACCTCATTATGCTCATGAAGATATCAGAAAAGAGACCCATTGGATACAAATTCATAGACAAGCAAAGGAACCTCAGTTTCCAAGCAACATCCCAACAACCTAACCACATTCCTATGATTAATATGTGAAAGAATCACTACAACAACTGGATTCCACGGAGGTTCCCAGAAGCTGTCATTAGAGATCGGGTTCGGAAACTGGGTATGGGCTTTTGAATGCCCACCCAACCTTGCAGTTGGCCTCCGTTTGTGTTTTGTATTTTATTACCCTTGATTATTAAATTATTTCCTTGTTATTTATTGATTGCAATCATTTATGATTTTATGTTTATATTCAAATTTGCACATTAGTCCCGTTTACGTGCTTATTACCTTAACATTCAAGGCAAATATTAATGAATTTACAATCATACATTCAAAACAAATGGGGAAAAGATTAGGGATTACAACGCTTTATACAATTACAACGATAATGAATTCAAATAAAACCTCTCAAGAATTAATTAATATATTAACTATTTAGTGATTAAAAATCACTAAGAAATCCCTACAACAAATAATGGTTAGTTCCGTTTCAAGATAACAATTTCATTTACAAAAGAAATTGAATTCAATTTGCATAAAATAGGCATAAAAATTCATCTATACACAGATTGATTATTTGAACACACCCAATATCATGGCAATCTCATGCAATATTGAAGATACAAGACAATAAAGATGCAGCAAAAATAAAAAATAAACCAAAAGGATGCCAAAAATGAAGCAGACCTATGCAGGACTGTGGCAGGGAGGCGATCACCTCTTCGAAGAGGCATTGCCTCCTGACTAGAAGGCGATCTAGAGTCACCTCAGTATGAATGGACAACACCTCTATAATGAGGCATCGTCTCTTCAACAGAACACATTAAACTTACATATTTTAAAACTTAAGCAACTTAAACTATTTGCAATTTAAACTTAAATCTACAACTTGATACTTAGTACTTCACATATTCATGCATTCATGCTTCATATGTGACTATAAATAAACACAAAACACAATAATAATCAAGAAAAACAATAAATATGACTTTAAATAGGATGAATGACTTACAAATTGAAAACAAAAACAATAAATATGACTTTAAATAGGATGAATGACTTACAAATTGAAAACAAGAAAGGCTCACTAATTCAAAGCTCCTAACTAGGCCATCAGAGATGTTTTATGATGATTTGAATCCTTTGAAGGCAAGGTGAACCTCCTTCTTCCCAAGAAATGCAACTTAAAAGCTTAAACACCTTTTTCTTCTCTTTTTTTTTTTTGGTTTTTCTCTCTTCTCTAGTTTTTTCCTTTTTTTTCTGCCCTCAATAATAATGGCCAACCTCCCTTTTTTCAGCCAAAAACCCTCTACTTAAGTCTATAACCCCTTTTTTTTTTAATTCCCTAAAAAATCAAGCCAAAGACAAAAAAACTATCATTTCCCTTAATTTTCCTAGCTTTTCTTGCCTTTTCCTGCCCCAAAAGTATTATTTTTATGCACAAATCTTCAGACTAGTGATATAGTGGGTCCCCCCCATGTGTTATGCTGTCAAATTAGTGTTTATCTCTACACGGGTAGGTTGTGAAGAGGCATCGCCTCTTCGTAAAGGCGTCACCTCTTGGGCCCTAACAGCTACTATTTTGTTCCAGAGTGGGCTTTGGGCTTGGATTTGAAGTTTTGGGCTTTAGCTAGGTGTTTTAGGCTTAAATTTGACATTTTGGGCTCTCAAGTCCATTCTAGAGAAGGTTTCGGGTTTTCTTGCATTCAAAATTCATTCTATCTCATCACTAGGCTTTCATTCCGGGCCTCACACTGAAGTGCTTACAGTTTGCCCCTTTGGTTTTTTTAGAAAATTGAATTTAGAAAATCCATTTTTCGAAAAAGCAATATGCGACAAAACGGTAAATAATGAAAGTGATATACCTGACCTTCAAACTTCACTCAGGCCTTCAACCTCAAGAATTCAAACCTGAGAGGTCAATTTTTTGACTCACTGCAGTATCTTGAAACATGACCGCGATCCTCAGGTTTTCTTGGCCTGATCAGCCACTCATTAATAATTTAGCATGAATCCTGAGCCTTTCTGACCCCAGACTACACTTAGTAAAAATAAATGGAAACGTAGCTTTGATCCTCAGGTTTTCCTGGCCCAATCAGCCACTCATTAATAATTTATCATGATCCTCGAGTCTTTCTGACCCTAAACTGCACTTGGTAAAAATAGATGAAAATGTAGCCGTCATCCTCGGGTTTTCTTGGCCTGATCAACCACTCATTAATAATTAAATGTGAATTTTGAGCCTTTCTGACACAAGAAATCACTCAGTAAAGAAAGAGGAAATGTGACCGTGTTCCTCGGGTTAAGCTAGCCCGATCAGCCACTCATTAATACTTGGACATGATTCTTAGGTTTTCCTGGCCTCAGAAATCACTCAGTAGAGGCAGAACAGAAACATGACCATGTTCCTTGGGTTTTCCTTGCTCGAACTGTCACTCATTATAGTTTGACATGGATTTTAGGTTTTCCTGGCTCGATCTTCACTCAATTGAAAAAGAAAATGTACTTCGGGGATTCAAACCTGACCAAACACTTCTTATAATGTACAATTCAAGGATTCAATCCTGACCAGATGCTTCTTTATAATGCACACTTTGAGGATTCAAACCTGACTAGACATCTTTGAAATGCACACTTCGGGGATTCAAACCCGACCAGACGCTCTTGAAAAAGAAATATGCACTTTAGAGATTCAAACCCAACCAGACATCGTTGGCACATGCACTTTGGGGATTCAAACCTGACCAGATGTTATTAAAAAAGAAAGATGCATTTCAGGGATTTAAACCCGACCAGACGCTCTTGAAAAAGAAAGATGCACTTTTGAGGATTCAAACCCGACCAGACATTTTTAAAATGTGAACTTCGAGGATTTAAACCATACTAGACGTTTTTGAAAAAGAAAGATGCACTTGGGGGATTCAAACCCAACCAGACATCTTTGAAATGCGCACTTCAAGGATTCAAACCTGACCAGACATCCTTGACACATGCACTTTGGGGATTCAAACCCGACCGGACTCTTTTAAAAAGAAAGATGCACTTCAGGGATTCAAATCCTACCAAACATCCTTAACACGTGCACTTTAGGGATTCAAACCTGATCAGACACTCTTGAAAAAGAAAGATGCACTTCAGAGATTCAAACCTGACCAGACATCTTTGAAATGCGCATTTCAGGGATTCAAACCCGACCATATGCTTTTAAAAAAAAGAAAGATGCACTTTGAGAATTCAAACCTGACTAGACACTCTTAAAAAAGAAAGAAAGATGCACTTCATGGATTCAAACCTGACCAGACATCTTTGAAATGTGCACTTCGGGGATTTAAACCCAACCAGACACTCTTAAAAAAGAAAGATGCACTTCAGGGATTCAAACCTGACCAGACATCCTTGACACACGCACTTCTGGGATTCAAATCCAATCAGACGCTCTTAAAAAAGAAAGATGCACTTCGGGTATTCAAACCCTACCAGACATCCTTGACATGTGCACTTCAGGAATTCAAACCCGACCAGACACTATTAAAAATTTACGCCGTCAGCCTCGGGGGCGTCAAGCAAGAACAAACAACAAATGTCATATAGCCTCGGAGGCGCCAGGTAGGAGGAGACAACAAATGCCTTATAGCCTCGGAGGTGTCAGACAAGAATAAACAACAAATTCCATATCGCCATCGGGGGGATCAGGCGAAGATAAACAACAAATGCCATATAGCCTCGAAGGCATCAAGCAGGAACAAACAATATATGCCATGTAGCCTCAGGGGCGTCAGGCAAGAGCAAACAATAAATACCGTATAGCCTTGGAGGCTTCAAGCGAAGACAAACTACAAGTGCCATATAGCCTCGGGGGCATCAAGCAGGAATAAACAACAGATGCCATATAGCCTCAAAGGCATTACGCGAGAACAAACTAAGCCATATAGCCTCGAGAGAGTCAAGCGAAGACAAACAACAAATGCCATATAGCCGTCAGGGGTGTCAGGTAGGGTCAATCAAATAAACCATGTAGCCTTATGGGCGTTGAACAAAATTAAACAATAAGTAATGTAGCCTTGGGAGCGTTAGATGTAAAAAAACCAAAATAAGCTATATAGCCATGCAAGCGTCAGGCTAAATAGTTTAAGCAAAAGATCACCCTATACACCAAAGCTAGTTTCACATTCAGAAAAGTTCAAAATTGTTGTATGCGTGATTCATGATCTTCGAAGGCTTTTAAAAACTAATTTGTTAACACAAAATCATGTGCACTATTCTACGAAAGAAATGCATTACTCTAATGCTCACATTTATGAAATGTTAAAATAATTCTTTGCAAATGATTCATGTATGCATGAACTAACGGAAATAAGAAATTTTGGATGATTTAGCCAGGTGCTTTTTCTATTTAGAGCTAATCTTTGGGAACTGGCCCTGATTATATCAAAGAATCTGAATTCAAAAATTGAGTCTATCAAAGATTGTTGTTTGAGACCGATGTATCCAAATGGAACAGAAATTAAGATCCTTTCATATTCAAATTGGGATGATGAAAACAAATGTCCCCAGCTTAGTTTCCTTCTTGGAATGTTTTGCTGTCAGAGGATGGGAGTGCTTGACCTTTAGTGTGCCCCCAGTTTCTGTCGCTTTTAAAGGCTCAACATGTCACATGATCTTAAAATCTGCCCACGATTGAGGATCTGATGGACTCTATCATTCTTGCACCATAAAATAGAATCTTATGAACTCTTGAATTACTCTTCTCAGAATGAAAGTGCAACCAACTTTATCTTATATTCCCTCTTTTGCCTAGGTCGCCCTATTTTTTAGATTTTTCGAACCTAGCTGGGTCTTTCATTTTTTTTTCTTCTTTTTTTCCCTCTTTACTTAGGTCACTCTCTTTCTAAGAGTTTTTGAACCTAGCTGGGTGGTTGTAAATTTATACTGATGATTGACCATTGTTTCGTCATGCTCGCTGTCCATATTGCCATTTCGACTACTGATCACTCAGTGCTCTTGTTGCTGATTTTCAGCTGTTAATGTCACACTCATAATATTGATTGCTGCACAACTTGTAAAAAAATTCCATGTCTAACACTTCATGTGCTAACATATATTGATCATGCCCATTTTAAATGATTACTCTTCATTATAACCATGCATGCTACATTATGCTTGTTATTGATCAGCCCTTTGTGGGTTTTCTGATCAACTATTTTTTAGCTCACAGTTGGTGAAAATTTTGGGATTGGGGTTTTAAGATTGGCATTATGAGGACTTTTGAGGGGTTACACAAGATTGACTTTTCAGATATGAGGGCACAAAAGCTTTTCTTCTCGTATTTTTCTTCCTTTCACCTCATTTTCCTTATTTCTTCTTTCCTTTCTTCTTTTTTTCTTTTCTTTTTTTTTTCTCTTCTTTTTTTCTTTTTCTTTTCTTTCTTTCTTGGTGAATATGGTGAATTCATTTCAATAGAAGCTATGGTTGGAAGTGCCTGAAGGGAAATTGAAAGTCAACTCTGATATTTGGTCCTCTCGATATGGTTTTTTTCTTTTTCTTTTTCTTTTAAATCTCTCTCTCATTCAAACATAAGATAGCATGCACAATCATAATAAATTTATAATCAGGTAAATTAGACAATCGAGCATGCATTTGCGCTAAGGAAAAAAGTTGCAGCCTAGCATTGTTCTGAATTATTATAACATAAAAAAATAAACATTCAAAGTTAATTATCATTCATTAGTGCTCAAATCCAAATTAGCTTCAACTTGTACTCCAAATTAGTACAACTCTTTGAAGTCCCTTATGCCCATGTCCTTCAGTTTGTTAGCTAAAGGTGGAACACATGCTTCTATGGCTATCACTAGCTTGCCAGATTCTACAGGTCTGTGCTTCATTTGGGCCAACTTGCCTCTCCATCTAGTTAAAAAGCTTGTGAAAGGTTCATCTGATCCTTGCGTCGTATTCTGTAGCTCTTGGAGCGATACTTCAAATTGTGAATTCAGCCTATATCATTTAATGAAAGTTGAACAGTTCTTTCTAATCTTGCTGAACACACACATCCAGAGTGTAGTACCACTTGATAGCAGCTCCTTCCAAAGATAATAGGAACTGTTTAATGATCTGAGCTTTAGACAACTCATTGGCTTGCATATATGTGCCATACTACTTCAAATGCAAGTGAGGATCATTTGTGCCAGAGTATTTCTTCATGCTTGGGAATTGATATTTCAAGGGTAATGGTTCTTCTTTCAAATCCAAGTCCACATCCAAGTCAGCAAAGTTAGGATTAAGCCTATGTTTTTTTATCACAGATTGCAGCTGATCCACTTGCCTCTTCATATCTTTCATCCATTATGGCTAAATTGGATCTATCGATGCCTTCAATTTTTCTTTGAATGGCATGCCAATAATAGTTCTAGTTTCAGAGTCTTTTTCATTAGGGGGCATCTACCCTACCATCTCAGCAAACATATCTTTGATTATATATCGCATGTCTTCCCTGATCTCCTGCTTGAAAGATTCGAAATCAAAATTAGAGGGTCCTAACATTCTACTCCTTTATAAAGTGGTCTCAATTATTTGATTGGATCCTTGATATTGGCGGGCCAAATTTACCTTTAATCTGCTTTGAAATAAAAAGAAGTTCATGGCTAATAAAAATGCTTTTTTTTATGAGTATGCATGAAATACAAATTCACCTTAACATTTAAAGAAAGAAATAAGCATATATTTCATTTACATGTAACACATAACAAGACAAAGGTCTTCAAGCGGTATCTCCACCGTTATTTCTCCCACACGTGCATTCAATTGTGAGTTCATTTTCCTAGGATTTTTGGCCGGGTTTCGATTACCAACAGGGGATAACAAAATTGACGTATGCAAGAAAGCTCTCGAGATGATGCAAACAAGTAGCAATTCCTTTGAATAAAACCAAAGTCCATGTTAATGGGCCATAGTGGGCATTAAAGGCCTAACTTGGCATAGTCCATTAGTCATGGGCTTGGGCTTTATTACAAGGATTACTATATGGCATAAATCATACACACAATTGGAAAAAATCTTAAAGAGAATTGCTAAATCATTACATGAGCTGAGTCGAGGGTAATAAACTTCGGTTCCCACAGCTATATACCTTCATTACGTCTCCCCACTCAAGGGTCCATGCGACGTGGATAAGTACGTGTTGTGAGTGATAATAATCAAGTACTTCACAGCCAGGTTTAAATGAAACACATGCAACGAAGCAAATACTATTATCGGGTTATTTGGGACTGGTCTGCACATTATGTGAAAACATATAGTGAATGCAAGAAATGCAAAGGAAATAAAGAAATAATCAAAGATGATAAATTATAAAACATTGGAATCAGTTTCTTTATCCCTAGTGGAATCGCCACTGTAGGCGGCGGGGTCAGTCGCATGCCCAAGTATTTGGCAACCACAACACTATACAAGCTCAGGGCCTGCTAGGAAATACATAATGGGCTTGGGGCCCAAAATGGAGATGGACTCGCCACCCGAAAAAAGTCAGGATACACTATATAACAACTAGATTCCACGAAGGTTCCCAGAAGCTGTCATAAGGGATCGAGTTTGGAAACTGGGTATGGGCTTTTGAATGCCCACCCAACCTTACAATTGGCCTCCGTTCGTGTTTTGTATCATTTATGATTTTATATTTATATTCAAATTTGCACATTAGTCCTGTTTACATGCTTGTTACCTCAACATTCAAGGCAAATACTAATGAATTTACAATCATACATTCAAAACAAATGGGGAAAGGATTAGGGATTACAACGCTTTATACAATTACAATGATAATGAATTCAAATAAAACCTCTCAAGAACTAATTCATATACTAACTATTTAGTGATTAAACATCACCGAGAAATCCCTACAACAAACAATGGTTAGTTCCATTTCAAGATAACAATTTCATTTACAAAAAAAATTGAATTCAATTTGCATAAAATAGGCATGAAAATTCACCTATAAACAAATTGATTATTTGAACATACCCAATATTATGGCAATCTCATGCACTATTGAAGATACAAGATAATAAAAACGTATCAAAAACTGAAAATAAACCAAAAGGATACCAAAAATGAAGCACACCTATACAAGACTCTGGCGGGGAGGTGATCACCTCTTCGAAGAGGCGTTGTCTCCTGACCAAAAGGCAATCTAGAGTCACCTCAGCATGAAGGGATGACACCTCTATGAAGAGGTGTCCTCTCTTCAATAGAACACAACAAACTTACATATCTTAAAACTTAAGCAACTTAAACTATATGCAATTTAAACTTCAATCTATAACTTGGTACTTAGTACTTCATATATTCATGCATTCATGCTTTATATGTGACTATAAATAAACACAAAACACAATAATAATCAAGAAAATCAATAAATATGACTTTAAATAGGATGAATGACTTAAAATTTGAAAAAAAGAAAGGCTCACTGATTCAAAGCTCCTAACTAAGCCCTCAGAGATGTTTTGTGATGATTTGAATCATTTGAATGCAAGGTGAACCTCCTTCTTCCCAAGAAATGCAACTTTCAAGCTCAAACTCCTTTTTCTTCTCTTCTTTTTTTGTTTTTCTCTCTTCTCTGGTTTTTTCCTTTTTTTTCTTGCCCTCAAGAATAATGGCCAACCTCCCTTTTTAAGCCAAAACCCCTCTGCTTAAGTCTCTAACCCCTTGCTTTTTTAATTCCCCAAAAAATCAAGCCTAAGACAAAAAATTATCATTTCCCTCAATTTTCCTAGATTTTCTTGCCTTTTCCTGCCCCAAAAGTCTTATTTTTACGCACAAATCTTCAAACTAGTATATAGTGGGTCCCCCTATGTGTAATGATGTCAAATTTGTGTTTATCTCTACACAGGTCGATTGTGAAGAGGTGTCACCTCTTTGGTCATGATAGCTATTATATTTGGGCCAAAGTGGGCTTTGGGCTTTGATTTGAAGTTTTGGGTCTTAGCTAGGTGTTTTAGGGTTAAATTTGACATTTTGAGCTCTCGAGTCCATTCTAGAAAAGGTTTGGAGTTTTCTTGCATTCAAAATTCATTCTATCTCATCACTTGGCTTTCGTTGCGGGCCTCACACTGAAGTGCTTACATATATATTAATAGCTTAATATTAAATTAATAAAAAATATAATGATAAATTAAAATTTAATAATAATAATAATAATAAAATACTTTTAATTTTAGTTTCATATTTTATTAATTTTATTATTTAAAATTTTATTTTTATTTTTAGAATTATTATATTTTTATTACTTTGATATTACAATATATTATTAAAAGCAAAAACTAATTACCTTATTATATTCCATTAATTTTTATATTAAAGCTAATAATATATTATATTTTAGTATAAATTAATAAATCAATTCACATATCAATAAAAGTTTTATATTTCAACACTACTAAAAATTATTGGTGAAAGCTAAATTTATATTTATATAATGTATTATTAGATTTTTGAATTTTACAAGTTATAAATGAACTAAATATAATTATAAAATTAAATTTTTAATAAAAAATTATGATAAAATAAGGACTTATTTGTCAACTAATTAAGATATTATGGAGGCATTTGTAATTTGTTAGGGGTCTTTTTGTTTATCTATCAAAAACAAGGAGCTAATTGTATTATTTAGTGGGCAATTTGACCTTTATTAGAAAGTTCAGTGACTAAATTGACCATAAAAGATCAAAAGTGGCTTATTTGATCCTAAGTGAAAAGTTCAGAAGACAAATTGATCCTTATTTCTAACCGTAAATACTTTCATAATAACAAATTACTTTTTCCTTTTTTTTGCCAATAATGAAAATATATTAAAAACAACAAAACAAGTACTACAGGGCTATTATCAACCCAATCAACTGGCAGATTATTAAATAAAACCCTTTTAGCTACCCAATATACAACAACATTACAATCTTAGGAACTCAATTAAACTGAACACAATCAAAATATTGTATTTTAAAAAATAAAGTCTCCACTAAAGCTGCAATATCCCAAGGAGCTTGATCTTTGGAGGACACATCATTATATAGCTCCAAGGAGTCTGCTTCAAAAATGCATCTCTTGATTTGAGCTTTATTTCCTAAATCCACTCCCATCAGAAGGGCTTCAGCTTCTACCATCAGAGCACTAGAGACCTGTCTTTGTTTTGCCTCTCCCACCTTAATTTTGCCATTGAATCTCTCCCCACAGCCGCAATACCTGCACAGTTGCAATCAGATTTAAAAGTTGCATAAGTATTAATCTTAATTTATTGTTTCTTGATCAGGTGGCTCCCATATCTGATTCTGGTTTGAGATTAAGCTACGAGTAGGACTGAGAATCTGATTTACTTCCTCTAGAGCCAGAAAAAACTCTCTATTGAAATTAACCGAAGCCTTTGCTGCAGTGTAAGGAGAAGGGTTTTTCTTCTTGAAAATGAATTCATTCCTGCTTTTCCATATGTTCCAGCCTAAAGTGAGAAGAAGAGCAAGTAATTCCTCTTGGTCATGAAACATGTCATACATGGTTCTCCACCAAGCAAAAATGGAGAAGTCTCGAGGGATCATAGGATTGTAGGCAAGAGGGGAAACAAACCAAGTGGCCCTTGCATGGTCACATTTAAATAGCATGTGAACAGTATCCTTTTCCTTTATTTACATACCAATAGGCCTTAAATCTTTGTAAGAAAGGAAGGAAAAGAAAAAGAAACACAAATCCTACTTAGAACTATTTCCACATTTTGAGCCTACATATAATTTTTCTTATTTTTACTTTAAAAAATGTAAATATGTTTAACATTAAAAAATAAAAATAATTGTATATCTTTATAATTTGCCGAAAGAAATTTAAGATTTGAAACAAATTTGAAGTATATGTCAATGATGTTTAGTTTAGTGGAAGTTCTCGTGGTTTCACTTAGAGATTCGGTACAAATTCTCCCACCCTTAGTTTGTAATGGTAAAAAAATAAATTTGAAGTATTTATTTTAATTTTATTTATTAATAAGAATAAATAACATATAATAATAATAATAATATATGGTACAAATATTTATGTAAGGTAATGTTGGAGTAAGATCAGCCTATTAGAATTATAAAATTATATAAACTATATAAACATTATTAATTAAATATTAATTTTTAAAAAGAAATTAATTACTTAATATTAAAAATATCTACTATACTAAATTTTTATGTATAAAATTAACAATAAATTTAATAATTACTAATTACATGTGAAATGCACATGATAAAAAAAATGAATATATTAAAGAGAAATTTATGTGACAAAATTTTTTGCCAGGAATATAATCGAGCTGAGTTGAATTTTAAAAAACTCAAGCTCAATTCAGCCACGATGAAAGAAGCTTGAGCTCGGATGATTTAGTTGTATATAAACTTGAACAGCTTAGCTTGCGTTGAGCCCGTTTATTAAAATAAATGAGTTTAAATCAATTAATTGTATCAAATAAACACATTCTTAAAAAAAAGAGATGCAGAGATTTTTGGAATGAAAACAACAACAAAAAAAATCTAACAATACACCTCATAATCTTGGAAGAAATTTTATAATGATCTTACCTTTGATGATTTAAAAGGTCAAGTTAATAATATCAAGTCATTTAAAGTTTATCCTTATGCTATTAAGTTTTAATTTTTTATTATTTTAATTAAATACTCAATTTATATTAATTTAATCTTTTAATTCATTAAAAATTAAAATTACTGTATAATGTCTCCAATCTTACAGCCCAGTAGCAAGCAACTTAAGAAATAAACTTTTGCTCAAACAGACTGAAATCACTATTCAAGAAAAAATAATAATAATGACAACGAAATCTCTTTCGTCTCCATGTACCAAAAATGTTTAATTGAAAACTTTCCTTCTAATGTTAACACCTGACCTGCTCTGTTAGAGTCTCTATACCATAACAATTAGTCCTACATCGCATTCAAAAAATGCATAAATACATCATCAGAATCCTCAAGTAAATAAACAAATTACTAATAATATTCAAAATTTTTGTAATTATAATCAAACTGTACTTCCTTAGAGTTGGAGAGATGCTTCAAGCACTGATTTAACTTGTTCTTTTGCTTGGATTTTGTACTTTTGCCGAGAAGAAGAGATGAAGGATGAAGAGATAAATAAAGAATGAAGGTGACCATATTCAAATTAAGGAAGAAAAAACAATTAATATCTGAATTATTTTTTTATTTTTTTTCTTAAAGGAAAAAGAAAAGATGGCGAAAGAGATGGAGTGACAGCAACCAAAAAGAATAAAGACCTAAAGTATTAAGCGCTTGGGTTATTTAGACTGAATGCCAATTGCGCAGTTGTTGGTTTTCCTAAATCAATTGATTTAACAATAAAATTATTATAGTTTTTATTGTTTACACTTAAAATTTTAAATTATATTTGTTTAATACTAAATTAGTAATTATTTATTTAATAAATCAAATTATATTTACCTGATGTAAATTTAATTATACTAATATATGTTGTTATAATTAATATTAGATGAACTTATTTTAGTCATAGTTGTTGTCACTCTTAAATTCAAGAATTCACTCTTTAATTAATTCAATTAAGCCCCACTTAACTTGCAAAGTACAATGTTGCCCTTAAAACCAAGACTTCTATTCTTCCATATAAGAAATATATTAAATTGAGTTAATTATATTTCAAAAAGATTTTTGTAAAAGTAAATTTTAATTTATTGTAAAATACTAATGGCATTGTTATAAAAATTGAATAAGCAATTAATGTAATTATATATAGTCATAGTTGTTGTCATGAACTAATTCTTATTATATTAATTTATTTTTTTGGTTCAACCATAATTGAATATTTTTTATTGATGTCATAAAAATATTCAGGAATTAATATTTCATATTTTTTGAGATATTAAAACTTAACTATTTTCTGAATAATTTTAAAGACGCATTTCACTTTGGCTTACATAATTTTGACCTAATAATATATAACAGAAAAAATTATTTACCGAATGACTAATGATATTTATGTAAGCTTAAGAGAGAAATAAAACTTCTGAAATTCTATGCATGTTCATGTACATATCTTATATACACCATTTAAGCAAAAAATTTTATTTTTTTTTTTAAAAAAACAAAGGGCAAATATGACTCTCCACCATAGCCGACTACCTAGGCACCCCCAACAATACAATGGCTAACTTGAAGAAATTATTCAAAATTGAATGAAACTAAAATATCAAATACATTTTTTTTTAAAAAAAAGACACTTAATCCATGTATTCCCGTTATAATACATTATTTTTATTCAGAAATAAATATCATGAGATATATGAACACAGTTGAAAATATAATTAAATTGTTTAGCATTCTTCATAAAGTTGAATAAAAGTGTTAAGAGATTGTTTCACATAAGGAAAATAAATCACAAGTAAACAAAAAATATTTAGAGTTATATGCCTTTAAAATTTGTATTCTAGTCACTTTAAAATTCTTAAAAATGAAATTGTCACTCCATTCTCCATTGTAATGAATAAACATACGGAAAATACTCATGACTTAATTTTGGAAAAAAATTACAATTAACATATTTAAATTACAAAACTCACATTAGTTTTTAATAAATAATTAAAATTTTGAATATATATATGTATATATATATAAAGTAGGCTGGCTTAAAATATGAGTATCTGGAATGGTTGATTTGATTAGGGAGTGTATAAAATGAACATGAAATTTATTTATTTATATAACAGGGTAATCTTTTTTAAAGAGAATGTTAAATTAAATCGAGGTTTATTATTGCTAATAAGATTTTTGTACCATGGGTTATGATTTTTTTTTTTTTTTTTTTTACACTAGTGGAGGAGGTGAGGGCTAGTAATTGAATCCGAAACCTGGTGAATGTGACACGGAGCTTTCACCAGGCAAATCGGATATCAACTTCAGCTTCATCAGTTTTTCCTTTTTCTTTTTGGATCAGAATATAACTGAATTTTTGTTTCCTTTTTGGACAAAAAAAGCTAATGCTTCTTGGGCGATGGAATTCTGATTCCACAAGGTGGTTCCAAATTCTGGATTGAATTTCTTTTTATATATATGCCTACCCTATTCGCTCAATACAATATCCTGCCAAAAACAACAAGAACAATGGCTTCAATCTACGCAATGGTACCAGCAGCAGTAGCAGAGACGGCAAGAACAACGGCCCAGAAACGTGTAATCATCCGCCAAGTTTGGGCTGACAACCTGACATATGAGTTTTCACCGATTCAGAAAGCAATTCCTCTGTTTTCTGTCGTTTCATTAGACACTGAATTCCCTGGCACAGTTTTTAAATCAAACATCAGCAAGTATCTCCTCTCTCAGGCCCATCCTCATTGCATCTACTATCTAATGAAGCAGAATGTTGATTTATTGAACTTAATCGAGCTTGGTCTCGTTTATTGAACTTAATCAAGCTTGGTCTCGTTTATTGAACTTAATCCAGCTTGGTCTCGCTCTATCTGATTCTGATGGAAATCTCCCAAGTTTTGGAACTGCATTCTGCTATGTATGGCAGTTCCATTTTCGAGATTTTGATCTCCAGTGTGATGATCATGACAATGACTCGATTCAGCTTCTTAAAAAGCAAGGAATGGATTTCGAGATGAACAGAGAAAAGGGTATTGATTCTTGGGAATTCGCAGCGTCCTTAGTGAACTCAGGACTTGTTATGAACAAGTATCCGTCCTTGACTTGGGTTACTTTTCACGGTGGTTACGATCTTGGACTCCTAATCAAGATCCTGACAAGACAAAGCTTGCCTAATGAGATGGAGTCATTTTTTGTGCTGGTATATTATTACTTGAGAGTTAGAGTTTATGACATAAAATATATGATGATGAATTGTGTGTTGGGAAAATTGAACAGCGTTGGTACAGCGGAATAATATTAACTGAGACAAATAAAAATTACTGCAGAAATAATCGAACAAATAAATATATGGAGGCGGTCAAACCGGCCAATAGATGAATAAGATAGGCGGTAAAACCTGCCGTATAAATAATAAATGACACTAAAATTTTAACGTGGTTCACCCTTAGTGTTGGGCTACGTCCACGGGACAAACTCCGAAAAATTCTTCCACTATAAAATTAGTAGGTACAAGAGAGAGTCTTCTCTAGATTAATACTAGATGTATACAATAAAAGATATCTCACCAAAATAGTGACACTCAAAGTGTTTCCCACACCCCAATAATTTTCTCACTATTTTGTCACTCACCCTTTGAGAAAAAAAAATTTCCAAACCCTTAAAACTCTCTCCCTCTCATCAAAGTAAAAATACTTTGAACTCACTTAATTTTTTCTC
>CATIWM010022073.1:0-11099 GCA_949671775.1 Mallotus repandus | reverse complement strand
TATTTTTTATTTTTTCTTTTATTCTTATATTTATTTTTAATTTTTGTTTATTTTTTCTTATCCTTATTTTTAATTTTTTTAATTTTTCCTTTTTTTAATTTTTAGTTTTAGTTTTAGTTTTGAGTATTAATATATATATATATAGGCGTTGTGCTCTATTTCAGAGATTATAATTAAGATATTTAAATTATACAACTCATGTTAGTTTTAATAAATAATTAAAGTTTCAAATATATATATATATATATATTAGGCTGATATATACTGTTTTTCTGTTTCAAATACTTATTATATTCATATCATATACTGTTTTTATATTGTTTTGCATTTTTGATATATACGAATAAGATTCCGAAAATATACAGATAATATTCAAAAATGTATATAACTGAACAATGAATATGACACCTATTTTGCATTTTCAATATATACGAATAAGATTCAAAAAATGTACGGATAATATTCAAAAATTTTGAATAATGAATATGGCACTTATTTTGCATGTTCAAATAAGACTTAGAAAATATTCGGATTATATTAAAAAATGTTGAATAATGAACATGACACCTGTTTTGCATTTTCAACATATACGAATAAGATTCTGAATATATATGAATAATTTTCAAAAATGTTGAATAATGAATATGACACATATTTTGCATGTTCAACATATATGAATAAGATTCATAAAATATTCGGATAATATTAAAAAATGTTGAATAATGATATAACACTTGTTTTGCACTTTCAACATAGACAAATAATATTCAGAAAATATTTGAATAATATTAAAAAATGTAGTTAAATGAACACTATATTAACCTATTTTGTATTTTCAACAAACAATGTGGAACTAGCCAACATTAGCGAGCATAGATTGTATTACGTCTGTCTACTAAGATAAGAAAATTGTTATAAAATCAATTCCAATTTTTTACATATCTATTTAGTTTTTTTATTAAAATTAAGTATACTTTAGTTTTTTAGTTGAATTAAAGATAAATTATTCATACAGAATTGGAAAAGCCAATATTTCATGAGTTGAAAAGTCAACGATCATCATTTGAACAGATGTCACATAATTTTAATTTCTAAATATTTAATAAAAATATGTACATACATGATTCAAAAATTTCTAAAGCATAGCAAAAATTGTTGGGTTTCATGATACAAAACGCAACGAAAATTTAAAATTTTAATCATAAACCTGAACCAAGATCTATGTAATTTGATTAATTGATTGATTTAGGGTTTCCAAAACCTCACCACAAACGCAAGTAGAGGCTAGATTGCTGGAAGGGAGAGAGGAGGTTCATACCAGTGACACCTTACCTCAAACTTAATCGGATTGAGACGTCTCTAAAAGGATGCATCCTCTGCTGGTATCCACACAAACAACCCTTGATAAAAAATGAATCTATATGTGCTAGCACCTTCTTGATTGTCTCACAAAATCAAGAACAAAAGAACTCTATGTTTCATTTTCTCAAAAGGGAGAGAAAAATGAATTTTGGGTGGCTGAAATGATAGACATATATAAAACCCTAGAGAACATGATATATTTATAAAATTCTCAATTAGGGTTTCATTTACCAAAACGCCTTTTGGTATATACCATATTTAATTCTGATTTGATTTAAATACTAAAACAGAAATATATTTTCTATTTATTTAAGATAACCATTACCTTAAATATATATATATATATATATATATACGAATTTATATATATGTATATTTATTTCCATAGAGTTTAATTAGGCTTGCTAAACCCATATTTGTTTTGGGCCTATTCTAAGTGTGTGACCCTGTAGGTTCCCATAACGTTGGTAGTGGGCCTAAAATCCCTATTTAGGCCTACAAGTCATAATTAGCCTTTAGCAAGACATTATGACTACCAAAGTCATGTGAAAGCCAATAATCCGATATACCTTAATTTACAGTGTATATTGTAGTCCCTTTATCACATGATATCTTAATTGAACATAAGGCATAGTTTATGTAATCCTTATACAGTTGAATAATATTATGACTTGATTCTAAGTAGACTTAGAATGATAACTCTTTATCAATATACTTCAACATGACCATGCATTTTATTTCAGTCTATCATATTAAGGGGCCCATAGATATCTTACTCATATTAAATGAGGGATAAATTCCTTCTCAATAACTCACATTCCTCACATAACTCATTTCATTTCCAACAACATTATATTCCATCATCCTGTTAAAGACAATGTTAGAATGTGTCAAAATATAAAATAGTTATGTAGGAAATCCATGGTGATTTTAAGGTCGAAGGACTAAAACAATATTACTGTGATGAGAATAACTTATGACAATTATCTATGTAGTATTCTCACAGTGGGTGGTCATTTCAGTACATCATTTCTCTAAATAGTACCTATGAGTTGACTTAACATCTCATATTCATGATTAGTAAAACATAATCATCAATCAACATCATACTAGTCTTAATTCATTATTATGACTAGGGATAATTTGAATAGAACTCGTATTTAATCCAAGGATTTTATTATCAAGTCATATACTTGATGACCTTAGAAAGAATTAACTATTCAAGTAATTATTATAATATAAAAATGATAATGAAAATGCCTCTTTATTAATAAAATTATAAAGTCAAAACATAGTCACATATGATTGACTTAGTGCATATCACTAACAAAAATTGTGCTCTTCTGAGATTTGGAACTTAATGTTCACATCATCCCTTGGAATCGAGAAATTTCCAAGAATCACTTCAAGTTATTTATTGGAAATCAAGCAATTTTCATGATTTCTACTTGCAAGCCGTGACTTGAAACCAAAAACAAACAATATTATATATGTATGGAAAAATTGCCATCTCCTCTATTGCTTCTTGCCATCAACAAGCTTAGACTCAATGCAAAATCATTTGCCAAATTATGTAATTAATTAATCAAAATCAAGATTAGCAATACATGCAACTAATGGAAAAATTTCAAGTGTGAAGAAACATCAGGACTCATTATTCAAGACTGATAGTCCTCTATCAGCTTCTTACAATCCAATTACAATAAAAGTAAAACTTTAAAGACAAAACAAACTCTATGTCATGTAATGTAATAGGCCTTTTACCTTTCTTTTTTCTATTATTTGGTTACAAAATTTTACATCATTGTATCAGAACACTGGGGAATTTGTGGTGGTATGTGTGGATGAAGATGTTGTAGGGGAATTAGATCGACTAGCACGACCTTCGCTATGACTACATCTACCTTATGATTGCAGGTGATCTGATTATGTATATTGCTGCTTCTGTGTTGGTTGTAGAATGTTGGGTGTTGGTGTAGCAACTGGGGCATAGATGCCATTGGCTACAGCTACAGTTGTTGTTTTCCTTGATACTATAGTTGTAGGCATTGTTGCGTATTCTGGTAGTGCGGCACCTATATCCCATTAATAACTATAAATTATGGTGCTTGTGGATTACTGGTCTTATGGATTGCATGGCTTAGTCCTCTTATATGCAATATATATTTCTGGAACAAGCCAAAAATGCAAATGAGGATCCATACCATTCCTTGTACTTCATTTTAAAGAAAAAAAATAATTGAAATCCATTTACAAATCGAATCATATGTAATATTCTAGGTGTAAGTAAAAATCTCTCTTATATTGATTAGGCCAGATTCATCCATGAAAGCAACAAAAACAACATTGCTAAATTCACAATCTTTATTCTAAAAGACAAAAAATACTTATGTCATTTTCATCATCAAACAAGCACCTCAACCATCAATTGGCAAATAGGCGTCAATAAGATCATTACATGGAATATTACTACACACCTATAAATGGCTCTTAACTTCATCATCAGTGAGTCCATCCACCTTCATTAACTCCCTAATTTGCTTTGGTGTTGTTGTTGTAGAGCAATGACAAGAAAAGAAATTCTTAGATACATTTGTTATATCAAAGGAAAATTAAATTTAAACTGAACAAACAAGATGTTGGATTAAACCCTTTTTGAAAACCAAAATCAGTCAGCATGTGAACCGCCAAGCTGTTGAAGGGCGTGCAAGAAGTGTCTATGCAACACCGGTGACCAACACATCCATTATTTTCTTTGAGTTTGGCAGTGGCAGAAATTGAAGGAAGTTTATCAAAACTAAACAATTTCTTGAATTGCAAAAAATGGGTTTTAAGAGTAACAGAAGGAAAACATCATTTTCCATGAAATTGAAGAGCTTTTGGCTTCCAATTCATAGCCGATCTTGATCTCATAGATAGCAGATCCATTGTAGTGGTTACAAAGCTTACGATCTACAAATGATAGAGTTTTTCAGAGCTCTTTGCACTGGTGTTTGTGGTTGCTGCTAGCAAGGAGGTAGTGGCAGAAAAATAAGGAAAAAAGGCAGAATTAGAAAAATAATCATTGGAGAGAGACGATTGATTAGAGGATATAAGGAGATGAAGCATTTTATTTTAGAGAACGAAGATGGGTGGAGAAATGAAAAAAGAAATGTGGAATGGAGAGAATAAGAAGAAGAAGTAGAAAAAGGAAGAGGGAAAAAATGCAAGGATAAGACAACGATAATGAATGAGGAAGAAAAAGTTGGAAGAAGAAAAAAGAAGAACGTAACTGATGGAAAAAAATAGTCACGCGTGAAAATATTTTTAAAAAATGGATACATGTGTAATATCTTATAAAAAGTGGGTATTTTATTGAAAATCAAATCTAAAAAATAGATATTTTTGTAAGAATTCATATATTAAATATATATTAATTAATTAAAGATGGACATTTGCAGCATTTTGGCTTGGACTATTTGTAAAGTCCATATTATTTTATTTATATTTTTTACAATTTATTTATTAAGGCAGTTTTTTGGTTTCTGTAGAATTAAATTGTCTGATTAAAATTAAACTGCATATTAAAACGGTTTATTCACGAATGGAAACGGACATTTCTCTTCATCAATTAGTCTATAAAATCTCTGTATATTTTCGGGAGAGATATTGATTTTGCTTCTTATCTCAAAAAAAATTTATAAATCCTGAAAGGAATTGCTATACAACCCATAAGCAAAATAGTTGGGACAAAATTCTTAAAGGACAACATTTTATTTACACGAACAAAACTTTGTTTATACACTGTTCGTTCTTTTATTATTTCTAACAACATTTGCATTGTCATTGAGGAATACTTAGGTTTAGAGGGTGGTTCCCCTTTCTCGCATAAAAGCGACCAAAATTTATGCACACGGTGTTCTACTAGGAAGCATCAAAACATGGGAATGAATCTAAATAAATTTGGCGAATCTTCCAATCTTTTCACAGTTAGAGTTCATTGTGCCCTTTCCAAGTAGAATAGAAAGTAAATAAACTTGTTAGAAGTAAACACTTTGCTGAGGCTCTCTAATAAGCCATCTTTATTTTTCTTCAAACCATCTATCCGTTTTCACCCACCGCTACCAATGAGGTATTGGGTGATTTCCTTTCCTTAATTTAGCTATTCAGATGTTTCAGCTCAGCTCTCTTTAAATTTTCATTATTTGAGAACCTCCATCAATATTAAATCAAAAATCAAGTTGTAAATTTGTCAAATTCGTAAATTTTCATCGATTTTATTATGTCCACTTTTTTTGTACTTATTACTATTAGTTCTTCTTACATTTAAGATAGTATTTACCTAAAAATAAATATAATTGAGAGAAAGATCAAAATTAATAAAATTAAATATAAAAAATTGTATAAGATGATGAAAATTAAGTCATTTATTGAATAACTTAGTTTTTTCAAATCTAAAGTGTTGTTAGAGATATGTGTAAATATTGAAAATTTAGACACTATTGCAATTTTAAATTTAAAATAATTTTAAAAATTAAATTATTTATTTGACTATAATAAAGGAATTAAAGTATTAAATTTTATAAAATAAAGGAACTAAAATGTCTAATTTACTAAGATATATATAAAAAAAACTTTAATATAAAAACTAAAATATTGACAAAATTAAAAGTTGAAGAACCAAGAAATTAAATTTTTAAATAAAAAGAAAACTGTAAATTATGTCAAATCTCATAAAGCTATAATTTTGTCAAAAATTATTTTGACATTGAAATTTTGATGTGAAAAATAGTTGTATGTGTACACAACAATTGCATATATATTCAAACTTATTCAGCAAAGGTATGAGATTGGTAGGTATATTTTGCATCGTTAAGCTTTTGTACACGAATTTGCTAAATTAAACCTTATAATATGATTTCAAAATATGTAATGATGATGATCTTTATTTTCATCAAATACTTTGTATTTAACTTGAATGATGACATGAAAATAATATTTTCTTTTCATCAATTAATTAATTATAAGTCCAAATTTAGGGTAACTCAAGACCAAGAAGAAGATGATGAAAGTTGGTTGATTGAACACTAAAATTTCAAAGCTGCTATAGTTTATCTTAGCAAGCTTTTAATATTTCTTTTATCTGAACTGTCTATATTCAGTTCCCGCTTAACTCTAACTAAATCAGTTCGAATTTGATGGAACCATGAGGAAAAGCAAGTTTTTGATTTAATTATATGTGGAATTTGTCATTATCTTTGTCACAATAATCAAGTAATTAACTAGCTAATGATTAAAACGTGTGGATCCACCCTAGATTAAGAAGAAAGTGAGGATGAAAACTACTCTGTAATTAAGATAGTACTAAAATCATTAGCCACAATGTTACTTTTATAGAAAGCTCCATTCAAAACAAAATCAATGATTTTTATCAATGCCAAAATCATCTAGCTTTTCATGACAAGGATTGATTGCTAATTCCAATTTCCTCCTTCTATTCTATCAATCAATTATTTCATATCAGTATCTTTCGATATTATCTAAAACTACCTATTAAGTTAAGTATTAGATTACTAATAATTATTAGTTATGAAAAAACTATTTTATTTAGTGTGAAAACTACGTAATCTTAATTTTTTTTCCGTATAAAACATAAATGCAATATATATATATATATATATATAATTTTATTGGCCTTACCAAATCGTACGTCAAAATAATTGAAATTAAAATGTGCTATTATAACGAATTCAAAATCCATTTATATTTTCTTTGTGAGTCTCATAATCATAAATGAACATTTTTTTAATCACATCATAAATGAACATAGCATTTTTCTAAAAAAAAGGGGGTAATTGGGCTGTTCTTGGATTTGGGCCAGATATGTTGGACTAGTGATTGAGCTGTCGAACATTTAAGCTGGATTTCAAAACCACGTATTGCAGCCCGACCTTTAGCCCACATTCCAGACTGTTTGCGCCACCAAGAAACTGTTTCCTGGCGAGGGACGAATGAAGAATTGTCTTCCTTCTACTGAAAATAGAAGCAGAATCAATGGCGGTGATAACCCTTTTGCAACAGTAGGCTGTTCCACATGAACGCTATAGTATATAATGTCGGCCATTGCTATCTCAGCATGAGCATTTCAGTGGGTATTGGCTTATTGTCAATGTTATGATATTAATATATTAATAATTCAATTACACATGAATGACGAGACGATTTTTCTGTCAGAATCCAAACTCCGGCAGATGCTCCCTAATGGGACTTGTTCACTTCTGGTAAAGCCTGTGCAAAAGACCAAAATGCCAAGGAGATGACTTAAGGTTTTGTCTTGTTGGTCTCAAGCATCGAGCGGGCGTGGATAGACCCTAGACGAGCAGTGGCAAATAAATTTCGAGGTGAGAATATTTGTTCAGTATTATAACACATTTGCAACCGTTTTTGATGTGTTCATCACTAACCAGTGAAACGGCTGCTTTAATTCTGTCATGAATGCCTGTGTCAAATGCTTGGTTTTGCAGGTGTCAATTGAAGATGGCGATTCGTTTTCCGAGTTCAATACACTGCTAGCTGCTTTTGAACATATTAAATTTCAGGGTATTTCACTGCTGGAAAATCCGTGCTCTTTCTTACCTGTTTTAACTATCTTGAAAGTCTGTCTGGAAACAAGTAATGTCAATCCGAATTCGATCAGAATAGCAAGTGCACCAGGTGACTTGCCTCTGCATTGACCATGTGTTCTTAAGTTTCACTTCCAGAGATGTACACTTATACCCAACCTCAAGACTGAATTTCAAGGCCCCATAAGCTCCTAGGTTGCCAAAACTATTCTGGCTTCTAACACAGAAAATTTTGAAAAAAAAAATGTTGTAGAAGATATATTGCAGATAGCTTCGCCCGAATTCCTTGGGAGTTTTTGTATAGATTTTATTTTAACAAATGCTTCCTTATCATTTTGCATCACTTGGTCTATATGCAACACAAGTTTAAAGATCTCGGACAGCCAAATCATATATGGTTTATATATGAATGAAGAAAGAATAAAAAAAAAATACTAGATTATTATGGGGATTAGGACATTGGCAGCAATGAAAGTAGCAGAGTTCAATTTCAGTTACAGAAGTTGAACTGCGAAAATTTGTTTTTGATTGCAGCAAGATGTATATATTTTTAACTTTCCTGGTTTTGTTTAATTACTAACCTGTTATCTCAAAACAGCCTTCCTTACATTTTGATTCGAACTGCAAATCCAAAAACTCCGAAACTTGGAAATGGTTCATGAAATTACATTTTGTGGTGAACTGAAATATTCATGTCTTCTTGCTCATATGTTAACAAATCCTTCCTTTCACTGTCCGATTACTTAATTGCTTAAATTTCCTTTCTCAAAAACTTTTCTGCAGGATTCTTCATCTCACCTGCAAGGATTAAGTTCCACGCTGAGATTCAAGAGCATTTTCCAAACCATACACCAGATTTTGCAGGAGTAACAAAGACAAAAAGATCTATTTCTGCTCTGATATATGTTCCTCTTCTGATAGCTATTTAGTGCCAAATAGCCAAAGTTACAGCAATGCCAAAAAGTAGCATTAGAGTGGTGTCTCCTCCCAGCAGAATGGATGACCTGAAAGTCACAGCATGTTTTTGAATAGTCTTGTTTTTGGAGTCCTTTAAAAGAACAATTGAAATTGACAAATAACTGGACTTGAGTTTCTTGGTAAATACCTGAGCTTCTTTCTGGATTGTTGCACATATGCCATTAAAGGAGGAAGTATGCCGAACAAGAAACAATTTGCATAAACTCCTGCAAAATCAAGGGCTCTTGAAAATGTTGAGCGAAAGAAGGATCCTATGAGAACAGAAACACCGAGAATTAGCGCTGTTACAAGCTTTTGATGAAATGTATTAGACTCAACCATGCTTGATGGCAGTTTATCTTGAAAGGTAGAAGAATACTTTGATCCATCAAACAGAGCCCTCCCCGCATATCCACAACCATGCCCACCAGAAAAAGTTACTAATCCATATCTTCCATCACCATGCTCAATTGAAGGCATTTTATAGTCATAGCTAATTTGTTGTTCAGAACTGACTTTCATAAATACCAAAGCCAAGGTGTCAATAAGCTGTTTTGGGAAGCTAACAGCATACCCTATCAGGCTAGTCGCCAGAGCAGAAAATGCAAACCCTTGAACAGCAGATAAAGCAGAAGGATTGACAGAAAGCAAGAGGGCAATAGGGTCATTGTAGGAGGCAGCTCTATTAGCCCCAGCAAGCCCCAAAACAATCACATTCCACGATAAAACCATGACCAATGGAACAGCCCCACCAATCAGTATTGCTTTTCTAGCCTCAGATATATTATCCCCAGCAATCTTACATATAAAAGGGGTGACAACATGGAACCCCAATGTGAGAACAGTAACAGGAATAGCAGGCAAGATTGATGAAATACTCCATGAAGATCGAGCAAAAGAACCCAATACATTTGTTCTAGCCACAGATAAACCAATGCCCACAAGTGCAGTTATGGAAAAGAGCATGAACGAGCACAAGAATCTATTTGCATTATCAATGAAATTGAATGGAAAGCATACAATTATAACTCCAAAAGCAAGTGGAAACAATGCATTGGCTAACACAAGATTCATCCTAGGAAACAGCTGAGACAATATTGAGCCAATACCTGAAACACAAGCTATTAACAAAGAAAAGCTCAAGCTAGCATAAACTAGAGCCACTAAAACACCAAAGTTACTCCCTAAAGATTTAGTTGCGAGAGCAGTAAAGCTGACCTCAGCCACACTATCTTCTTGCATAGCGGCAAAGCTGAGTTCAGCAACAAGAAAAATTGAAGAAATAACATAAACCCAACAAAGCAAAATAGCAATGGTTGATGGAAATGATCCAGATCTTATAGTTGCAGCAGGCAAACCAAGCATTCCGGGGCCTACAGCAGTTCCAATAATCAAGCTAACGGCACCCCAGAAGTTCTTTCCATCTCCATTTTGTTGGGTTTTGTTTGTTACAAATTGCTCATTGCTGATATGAGAAGCAGAAGTGGAGAGTGCAACAACATCTTGCAGGGAGCAGCTTGGGATTAGAAGGGGAGGGACTTTGATAGATGGAGAAGTGAGCTTCTTGGTTGGCGGTGTAACGTGGGTGAAGGGGAGATGTTTAGGTTTGGTAGTGAAAGGTGAAAGATTGAATCTTGATGGTGGAATTGAATTGGGTTTGGTTTTGAAGTAGGAAAGATTGAACATTCTGGAACCTTTGAAATGAGAACCTGTTTCCTCAGTGCCAAAAAGGTATCAGTAGACGCTATGAAGCACCCACGCTATGCAGTATTGGTGTTGGGGACACTTTTTAGGATACAACATAGACTGACATGTGTCTGATACAGTTGGATATATATTTTATTATTTTTTATATTTTTATTTTTAGAATACAGTTAAGACACGAGTAAGACACGGTGGGATATCTTTAAGGCATGGTGGGCACTTTCTTAAGATATTTTTTAACTCTTTTTTTTTTATAAATAATGTATATTCATCACTTTTTATGTTTGTCTTATAAATGATAATAATAAATAATTAATTATATATTTAAATTTCATTAAATTTCTGTTTTATCACACTAACTTTATTTTTTTCAACAAATTATCTTTATATAATAGAAAATAATAGATATTTTATGTAGAATATATATAAATATATATACTGTTTTATCACACTAACTTTATTTTTTTCATATAT
>CATIWM010022055.1:0-14789 GCA_949671775.1 Mallotus repandus | reverse complement strand
TTAATTAAATAATTTTAATAAATTAAAACTATAATTTAATTAAATATAAAACTATAATTTAGTTAAATATAAAAATGAGAATTTATAAAATTATTGTAATAATTTTATTTTATTATTTTTATTAAGAGCATATATATATTTTTAATACGTAAAGTAATAATAATAATTGAATAAATAAAAGAAAAGAAAATAAAGAAAAAAGTTGGACAAAAGGGATATTTTAGTTAAAATAAAAGAGAGTGATGTTTTAGATATAATAAAATTATAGTGTTCTACATAGAGTAGGATATGTATATTTTAAAATTTTATATTTTTATAGAAAAATATTGTGAAAAAAATAAGATAAATATTTTATTTTTGATAAAAAAATTAAGATTTTTAGTGGTTTGACACATTAACTTTTAGGGTGCGTTTGGATTGAGATTAAAGAAATGAGATGCAACAGTTATAGGTATAATCATTAAGGGAGTAATAGTTACAGGCGTAATAGTTTTATTGTTAACCTTATTTGGTAAATAAATGGTAATACATAAACTATATAATTATTTTTTTAAAAAAGACTGTTAATACATATGAAACAATTAAAATAAATAAATAATTTATTAAATTTTTGATAAATAATAAATAATTAAAAATTATTAGAAAAAATTCATAAAGATAAAGTTACATAATATATTTTAGACATTTTTACACATAAAAATAGTACAAATATTATAGAATATAATTAATACAGAATAAAATTAAAAAATTACTTGTGACAATTAAACTAGAAATAATAAAACCACCATAAAAAATAAATTGATTTATATTTTTTATAAATTCAATTTTTATTTTATTAATATAAAAATTGAGAAGATGAGTAATTTAGGAAAAAGGTGCATCTAGGCCCTTACTGTTCATATCAAGGTTCAACTGGCCCCCAAAAATTAAAAAAAGGTCCAAATACATTCCTGATGTTACATTAGGAGGCCAAACACACATAAATTAACGTTTAGTTAATTCCCAACGTTACAAAAAATATTTAGACCGGCAATATAGCTTCTACTGTTAAAAACATGGCACTCCAAGAAACTGAATTCCTCTCAAACATTTTGTCAAACAGATCACGCGCAACCAAAAATTAACTAGATTTTTAAAACATGGGTCTTTTGAGAGTTTTTGAACCTAGCTGGGTTTTTCATTTTTTTCTTCTTTTATTTTCCCTTTTTTGCCTAGATCGCTCCCTTTTGGGGAGTTTTCGAACCTAACTGGGTGGTTGTAAATTCATACTGATGATTGACCATTATTTTATCATGCTCGATGTCCATATTGCCATTTTGGCTGCTGATCACTTTTATTGCTAATTGTCAGACATTGATGTCATCTGCACCATTGATTGCTGAGAAGTTGATGATAAAATCCATGTCTAAAACTTCATGTGCTAACATAAATCATGCCCATTTTAAATGAATACTCTTTCATTACTACCATGCATGCTACATTATGTTTGTTATTGATAAGCCCTTTGTGGGTTTTCTAACTAACTATTTTTTAGCTCACATTTGGTGGAAATTTTGGGATTGGGGTTTTGAGTTTGGCATTATGAGGACTTTTGAGGGGTTATACAGGATTGACTTTTCAAATATGGGGGGCGCAAAAACTTTCCTTTCTTTCACCTCTTTTTCATTTATTTCTTTTTCTTTTCTTTTCTTTTTCCTTTCTATGTTTTTTCTTTTCTTTCTCCTTTCTATGTTTTTTCTTTTCTTTTCTTTCTTTCTTTAATTCTTGGTGAATATGGTGAATTCATTTTGGGAGAAGCTGAGGTCACAATTGTCCCAAAGAAAAATTGAAAGTCAACTCTGACATTTAGTCCTCTTGATGTGGGTTTTTTCTTTTTTTGTTATTGTTTTTTTTCTTTCTTTTTTAGATCTCTCTCTTTCATTCAAGTATAACATGACATGCATAATCATAACAAATTCATAATCATGTAAATCAGGCAATTAGACATTCATTAGCACTAAGAGAAACATTTTTATCAGTTGCAGCCGAGCATTGCTCTGAATTATTATAACATAAAAACATTCAAAGATAATCATCGTTCATCAATGCTTAAATTCAAATCAGCTTCAACTTGTACTCCGAAACGGTAAAGCTCTTTGAAGTCCTTTATGCTCATGTCCTTCAATTTGTCAGCCAAAGGTGGAACACATGCTTCTACGGCTATGACTTGCTGGTCAGATTCTGCAGGTCTGTGCTTCATTTGGGCCAGGTTGCCTCTCCATCTAGTTAAAAAGCTTGTGAAAGGTTCATCTGATTCTTGCTTTGTGTTCTGTAACTCTTGAAGAGATACTTCAAATTGTGAATTCAACCTATATTGTTTAATGAAAATTGAACATAGCTCCTTCCAGTCTTTCTGAACATGTGCATCCAAAGTATAGAACCACTTGATAGCAGCTCCTTCCAAAGATAATGGAAATTGTTTGATGATCTGAGCTTTAGACAACCCAGTGGCCTTCACGTATGTGACATACTGCTTCAAATGCAAGTGAGGATCATCAATGCCATAATTCTTCTTCATGCTTGGGAATTCATATTTCGGGGGCAGTGA
Source organism: Mallotus repandus (assembly GCA_949671775.1). NCBI lineage: Eukaryota > Viridiplantae > Streptophyta > Magnoliopsida > Malpighiales > Euphorbiaceae > Mallotus > Mallotus repandus. Next base: position 12,202 of record CATIWM010022055.1, on the reverse strand, counting down.
TTCTTTTTCCTCCAAATCCAAGCCCACATCCAAGTCAGCAAATTAGGATTAAGCCTATGCTTTTTCATTGCAATTTGCAGTTAATCCACTTGCCTCTTCATATCTTTCATCCATTCTGACTCAGTTGGATCTACTAGTGCCTTCAATTTTTCTTTAAGTGGCTTGCTGACAACGGTTTTGGTTTTAAAGTCTTTTTCATTAGAGGACATCTTCCCTACCGTCTCAACAAACATGTCTTTGACCATCTATCGCATGTCATCCCTGAGTTCTTTCTTAAAAGATTTGAAATCAAAATTAAATGGTCCTAACATTCTACTCCTTTGTCAAGTGGTCTCAATTTTTTGATTGGATCTTTGATATTGGCGGGCCAAATTTACCTTCAATTTGCTTTGAAATAAGAAGAAGTTCGTGGCTAAGAAAAATGCTCTTTTTTTTTTTTATGAATTACATGTATGCATGAAATGCAGATTCACCTTAATATTTAAAGAAAGAAATAAGCATATATTTCATTTACATGTAACACATAACAAGACAAAGCTCTTCAAGCGGTATCTCCACCCTTATTTCTCCCACACGCTTATTCAATGGCGAGTTTCTTTTCCCTAGGATTGTTTGCCTAGGTTTTGATTATTAACAGGGGATAACAAAATTGATTTATGTAAGAAAGCTCTTGAGACAATGCAAATAAGTAGTAATTCCTTTGAATAAAACCAAAGTCCATTTTAATGGGCCATAGTAGGCATTAATGGCCCAACTTGGCATAGTCCATTAGTCATAAGCTTGGGCTTTATTACAAGGATTACTATATGACATAAATCACACTCACAGTTGGGAAAAATCTTAAGGAGAATTGCTAAGTCATTACATGAGCTGAGTTAAGGGTAATAAGCTTCGGCTCCCATAGTTATATACCTCCATTACGTCTCCCCACTCAAAGGTCTGTGCAACATGGATAAGTATGTGCTATGAGTGATAATAATCGAATACTTCACCACCAGGTTTGAATGAAACACAGGCAGCGAAGCAAAGACTATTGTCGGGTTATTTGGGACCGGTGTGCACATTGTGTGGAAATGTGTCGTGAATGCAGAAGATGCAAAGGAAATAATGAAATAATCAAAGATGATAAATTATAAAACACTGGAATCAGTTTCTCTATCCCTAGTGGAGTCGCCATTGTAGGCGGCGGGGGGGTCAATCGCGTGCCCAAGTGTTTGGCGACCATGATACTATGCAAGCTCAGGGCCTACTAGAAAATACAAAATGGGCTCGTGGCCCAGATTAGAGATGGAGTCGCCACCCGAATAAAAGTCGGGACACACTTTACAACAACTGGATTCCACGGACGTACCTAGAAATCGTCTTCAGAGATCGGGTTTAGAAACTGGGTATGGGCTTTGAAATAACCACCCAACCTTGCGGTTGGCCTCCGTGTGTGTTTTGTGTTTTATTACCTTTGATTATTCGATTATTTCCTTATTATTGGGTGGATTACAAATGCTTCCAATTTTATAATTTAATCCAAATTCGCACATTAGTCATTTTGCATGCTTATTACCTTGCACTAATTACAAATAAGAATAAATATTACATGCATTAATTCAAAATAAACAGGGATGAGATTAGGGATTACAATAATTTATAAAATTAAAATAATGTTGAATTCAAATAAAACCTCTCAAGAACTAATTAACTCACTAATTATTTGTTAGCATAAGTGGTATACCCTAGAGACTAATCACATATTTTGACATTGTAAATTATTTTCAATGGCAATAAAATAATATTCTATTATTTAAAGTGTTTATTTAATTGAATATTTATCCATTAGCATAATGTTAAATAAACTTATTATCAAAAGTTGATAATATGAGTAACAAGTTTATTTAGTGCATATGCTATAAAATTGTTCGTAGTCGATAAATTAATATTTGGGTAATATTAATTTGACTATCACCTCTATCTATTTTCCTTGATTAGTTTGCGATACTAATAGTGGGAGGTAGTGAGTCTTATACTACTTGATATGAGATATCAAAATGGACATATGGATACTCATGTGATGGGTGGATTGAACATGATGTTAGATTTGTGATTGTGTGGATATTCACTTATAGTCAACAATCACGATCTAGGTCATAATTGTGCATATAGTCCTTTAACCGTAGGTGACACGATCATCCACATTTAAGTGACTAAAGTTTATTACCGCTTACATACTTGTGTCATACATGGGTATATGGCATGTGGAGGCTCTAGATGGTTAAGTGTAGGGGTGAGTGTTCAACCAAGATAGGATTCATTGCCTGGAGTGAACTGGGATAAGATCCTATGCTATCTAAGTCTATTCTTGATGAATGAATTCCTGGCCAGGACAAACATGACATGAAATGAAAGAGTTTCAGTGTTGGTTATGTTTTATCAAGAATTAGAACTTGAGATGAGGTCATATGATATAACTATTAGAGTTTGACTAAACCATGGCTCTACACTATATCAATATTTTTAATGAAGGGATTCTAGTGCACGGTAATTATGACCAAAGGGTTCTTGAGAATCAATACATGCATTCATTTCTAATTGGGTGGTAGTTGTGATATCGATGCTAGGGGTCACTCACAACTTATGAGAACTAAATGTGCATAATTGGGATTTTCATATTTAGATTTGAAAGAGTTTCAAATAATAGCAAGTGTTGATATTATCTTCTCATTGCCAATTGGACATGAACCTAGTAAGTCACACCTAAAAGAGCTTTACCAAAGCACCGTTAATATTAATCTAATTATTGATTAAAGACTTTAATCAATTAGTTAAGATTAATCAAATTGGATTTATACTTTAAGCAATGATTCTAGCATATCATGTAATCCAATTTAAATAAGGGTTTAATGATTAATTTATACTTAATTAATATGAGAAATTAATTAAAGAACTAAATTAATAATTTATGTTGTTTCTTATTGGACTTGGATTAATGGCCCAAGTTATTTGGGCCTAGGCCCAAAAGAGTTTTGAACCGAAGATAAATCCAAGATGTTGAGAAAGTCGATGAATCTAATCCAAGCCCATTTTTCAAATGGATTGGGCTTGGGCCAAGTGTTGGCCCAATTGCTAAGCCCAAATCAATGTGAACATGACATGGTCAAAATTTTTCATGTTAGGCATGCATTATCCTTTATGTGTATAATGTTGATTATGGACATGATAAATATTAAGCTTGGCTTATTAGGCTTGTCATGTTAGGTACACATTATCTCTTGTGTGTATAAATTTGACTAAGGCAAGGATGAGGATTAAGTTACATGATTAAGTATAGAGAATATATGTAGACATATATATATGAGATGTATTAATTCTCTACATAATTCTTGGTGCACTAGATAAGTATATGAGTTGTATACATATCATGATGAGTTGTATACTTATCATGACAAATCATATGCATGTGATGTAAGAGATTATGTCATGAGGGTTAGCTTTCTCTACCTATAAATATGTAACCTTAGAAATGTTCTTAAGGTTAGATAATTTGAGAGTTTTATGTAGAAACATAAAAGAGAGAAACAACATATTCACAAAGTAAACCCAAAATATACTTTCAAGAAATTGAGTTAGTGCAAGACTTGTGAGGGTCACTAGAGAGGAAACTTGCTACTAGCCTAATCAAAGCAAGTAGGTGACTTGGAAAGCTTTGGTGTTTCAAGCTAGAGGCCTAACACTTGGGAGGCTAAGCATTTGATTCAAGAGTTGAACGTAAAGAGCCAAAGCTTGTAGAATACTTGTGGTCCACATCAAACTTGGGAGTTTGTAAGTTTTACTAAACTTAGAATTCCTAGGTTGATGTTTACATGTTATTTTGAAATTTAGCTATGTGTTAAACGTAAATTGGATCCTTGGGATTGGAAATCTTAATGTGATGAAGGGTTATGTTAAGCAAAAATTTTAAAATTTGCCCTACTTAGGTTTGTGCTCACCACACAAGTCTTTAATGCTTAAATAGCATAATCGTTTCCTTCATTATTTAGTGATTGGAAATCACAAAGAGACCTACACCAAACATGAGTTAGTTTCGTCTCAAAATAAATATTTTTTATATAAAAAGGAAATAAATTCGCATGAAGTAGGCACAAGTACTCATTTAAACATGGTTTATTTACTCAAACATACATAAAAGTATAACAATCGCATGCAATACTAAAGATATTAGGCAGTATGTTCGTATCAGTTACTGAAAATATACCAAAAGGATTCCAAAGACAGAGCAGAATCGCGCTAGATTCTGGTAAAGAGGCGATCGTCTCTTAGATCCCTGTTTAAAGAGATGTCGCCTCTTCATCAGGAACTTGACGGCTCACAGGTTACTTAAATCTTAAGTAAATCAAATTTCATGCAAAGTAAGCGTAAATTTACTACTAATACATTAATATTTAAATTTACTACTAATACATTAATATTTCAAATAATTATAACTTCATATACTATCCAATTAACTAAAAACATGAAAATAAATTATTAAAACCAAGAAAACAAAGTTTTTATAGAAACAAGAACTTAAAAAGCTTGAAAATAGTAATTCTTACTGAATGACCTGCGTTTGATGCTCCTAACTAAGCCCTTGGAGCTTGGTTTATAGGTTTGTGCACTTTGAATGCAAGAGGACCTTCCTTTCCTTCAAGAAAATGAACTCTCCTTAATTAAATTCTTATTTTTTACCCTCTCTTTCACTCTCTTTTTCTCTTCTTTCTTTTTCTAGGTGTGCTTCTTCTTTTCCTCCGATTCTAGTTTCCCTTCTTAGTGTCTCCTCTTCTCTCAGACCCTAAAGTCCTTTATTTAAACCCTCTTCCCTTTCTCTCTTTCCCATCACTCCCCTTATCTTTTTCACCCCATTTTTGCCTTGAAAGTCATCCTTTCACGCACAAATCTGCAGGCTATAGATATATAGGTCCACTTCTGGTGTTTTGGCCTAAAATGCATTTAATGTAAAGTTAGGTCAGCTACTGAAAAGGTGTCGCCTCTTCGAAAAGGCGCCGCCTCTTCGAGCCCAGATGGAAGGGGCATCGCCTCTTCACCAGGTCTTAATTGGGCCTGAACTAATGGGCTTGGGCTTAGGCGTTTAGGCTTTGGGTTATGGGTTTTAAGCTAGGTTTAGGCTTTGGGTTATGGATTTTGGGCTAGGTTTAGACTTTCAAGTCCATTTTAAAAAAGACTTTGGGTCCCCTTACATTTAAAATTTTAACTTACTCATCATTGGACTTTCATCACGGGCCGGTCAAATCAAGAGTGTCTACAATAATCACATTACAAGTGGGTACCAAGGCAAGGAAGCAAGGACCATAAACTTTTCTTTCAAACTGATGCACTTCTACTGAGTAAGATATAAAAGTAAAAATGGGTAAAAAAATAATTTTGTGATGTAATAAATGAATTAAAAAGTGTTTTCTTTTTACCAACCATTTTTAAATAGACTAATAAAAACTATTTTTATCTAAATAATATTTTATATTAGAGTTATATTATATATAATTACATTAAATTAGTTATTGAACATTTTTTATTATTTTTATAATTTTATTAAAATCAAATCAAATTAATTAAAATTTATTGAATTTAAGATTACAGTAGTTTTGATAAAAAATAAAAATATTATTTTTAAATAAAAAAGTTTTATGGGATGTTTAGTGGTTAAAAATATTTTTCTATATTTATTTTTTCTCAATTTCTTAGTTTTCTGTATACCTTGTGATTGTTTTTTAGCTTGAGTTGTTTTCTTTTTTAACTTTGAATATTCTAACTTGTTTGTTGTTAATATTTTTTATGTGCATTTTTAAATTTTTATACTTAAATTTGTCCTTCATGAATTAAAATTCAAATTAAAACTAAATCAATATCAAACTAAAATCATAAACTAAAACCTTCTATAAGAACTCATCATATAAACATGTTTATGAACAGACAGACAAATTAGGAGTGCATGGAATGTATGTAACTTATTAAAACAAAGTAATGCAAAAATGATTATCACAAATTAATTAATGAAGTTAGCCCCCGAGGGCTTGGCTTCTCCCGAGGGCTTGGCTGCTCCCAAGCACCATGGTGGATCTCGGTTTCAAGATTCATCTTTCCTCTTCCCATTGTAATTGGCAAATAAATAAATAATGAAGTTATGGCAGCAATGAAAGACTTCTGCAATAAGTGAAACCAAATGCATGTTACTGAAAATATGCCTGTCCTTTAACAAAGAAAATTAGGGGGGGAAAAACCTGTTTTCAGATGGTTTGTAATAAATTTAGAAAATTCAAAACATTTAGAGAAATGATTTCCATTTCTCCAAATAGAAAAGTGTGACAATCAAATTATAAATTATATTTTTTAAAAATTTTAGAGTTTTTTTTCAAATAGGCTTAATTTTTATACAATATTTTTAAAGATTACATTAAAATAACATCAAAATCATTCAAAAATACATTTAAATAAAAATAGGTCAATAATTCAAATTAAATAAAATTAAGATAGATAGATATGAACTATATATTCTGGCTTGTCTGCTAGTTTAAACTTCAACCTGATCATTATGGCACACCGAATGGTTGAAATTATACTCTTATTTAAAACATTTCAAATTTAATATTTTATTTTAAAGTTAATTTAATAGATACAAACGTTTGATTGATTTGTAGTAAGAGTTTTTTTATATAATTCTTTCATTAAGTAAGCTGTTAAGATAAATTGATATTTTTAAATAAGAGTTTAAAATGTCAAATAATAAATTGTGCTAGGAGCTTAATTAACTTATAATGTAAATAAGAATACAATTTCAAAAATAAGTGCTTTAAATAAAATCTGCATAACAAAATTTTAAAAAAATATTGTTTTAATTAATTTTTTACTACATTAAAAAAATATACATACTAAAATTTATGAGCTACAATAAAAAAAAATTAATAAATTATTTATGATAAAAATAATAACTTTTTATTATTTAAAATTTTTATCTTGGAATGTGAGAAATATCATAAACACATGTTACCAAAAATTTTTTATTTATCAGTTGTTAAATCGTACTTTATGCTAATAATAAATAATATATATATTTTAAATAATTTAAATAATTAAAAAATACAAATTAATTTAATATAAAGTGAGAATTCAAAAAGTTACTATAATAAGTGTAGGCGGTAGGGTTTAGCACGCCCAAGTGTTTGGCGACCACGGTACTGTGCGGACTCAGGGCCTGCTAAAAAAATACAAAATGGGATTTTGGTCCAAATTGGAGATAGAGTCGTCACTCAGATGAAAATCGGGACACACTTTACAGCACCTAGATTCTACGGAGGTACCTAGCAACCGTCTTCAGAGACAGGGTTCGAAAGCTAGGTATGGGCTTTTGGAATGTCCACCCAACCTTTCAGTTGGTTTCCATGTGTGTTTCGTATTTTATTATCTTGGAATGCCCACCCAACCTTTCAGTTGGTCTCCGTGTGTGTTTCGTATTTTATTATCTTGGATTATTAAATCATTTCCTTATTAAAATGTGAATCACATTCATTTTCACTTTTACAATTACCAACTTTGCACATTAATCCTCTTCATGTTTATAACCCGAACATTCATTGCATGTAATAATAACTTACAACCATTCATTCCAAATAAATGGGGAGAGGGGATTAAGGATTACAACATTTTATACAATTACAACGATAATAAATTCTAATAAAACCTCTCAAGAACTAATTAATACACTAACTACTTAGTGATTGAAAATCACCGAGGGATCCCTACAACAAACAACGGTTAGTTCAATTTCAAGATAAGAATTTTATTTACAAAAAATATTTAAATTCAATTTGCATAAAATAGGCATGAAAATTCATCTATAAACATATTGATTATTTAAACATACCCAATATCATGGCAATCTTGTACAATATTGAAGATACAAGACAATTAAGACATATTAAAAACTGAAAATAAACCAAAAGGATTCCAAAGTGACGCAGACCTGTGCAGGACTCTGGCGGGGAGGCGATTGCCTCTTCGAAAAGGCATCACCTTCTGGCCAGAAAGCGATTTCAAATCGCCACATAGAGAAGAGACAACGTCTCTTTGAAGAGACATCATCTCTTCAACAGAGTACAACAATATTACATGTTACTTAAAACATAAGTAATCCTAAAATGAAGTCAAATAGACAAATTTTAATGTAAATAAACGTAAATCTACAATTAAGACTCAATATTTCAAATAATCATGCCTTCTAATGAACTTCAAGTAAAAAATAAAGCAAGAATCAAGTAAGAAATAAAATTTTATGTGAAATAAATATTTGAAAGGTTAAAAAGGGATCCTCACTGATTGAAGCTAACTTGAAGCTCCTAACTAAGCCCTCAGAGCTTTGTTTGATGAGTTTGAAGTGTATTGAATGCAAGGTCACCTCTTCTTCCTCAAAGGAATGGACTCTTACACTTGGTTTTCACTCCTTCTTCCTCTTCTTCTCCCTCTTCTCTTCTCTTTTTCTCTCCCTTTTTTCAGAATGTTTTCTCCTTTCTTTTTTCTTTAGAAATTCCTCTTTTTTTTTTCAAATGGTCCCTAACCACTCTCATTTATTGCTTCTGCCACCTCCACCCTTCCCTTTCCAAACCCAATGCTAATTCGCCACCTAGTGTTTTTTATCATTGCTTCCCCTATTTTTCCAAGCTTAATTTAGTCCAGAAAGTCTTTATTTCACGTCCAAATCTCTAGCTATGGGATATATGGCCCCTTCTTCACTTAAACCAGCCATAAATAATATTTAATGTAAAGTAGGTCGGCCAGTGATGAGGCGTCGCCTCACTAATGCTCGGGACGAAGAGGTGATGCCTCTTCATTGAGGCGGTAGCCTCTTCGACCCAGGCCTGGCTTGGGCCTTTGGACCAAAAGGGCTTATGGGCTTGGGATTGTTTTTAGGTTCAGATAAGGTCTTAGGTATTTGGGTTTGAGTGTTTTGGGCCTAAATAGAGATTTTGAGCTTTCAAGTCCATTCTCAGAGAAATCTTCAAGCTTTCTCGCATTCAAAAAAAATTCGTACTTATCTCATCATCAGGCTTTTCGTTGCTAGCCTCACTCCGAAATGCTTATAGTTTGCCCCCTTGGTTTTTCAAAAACTAAACTTGGAAAATCAATTTTTTGAAAAAGCAACATGCGGTAAACAGTGAAAGCACTATACCTGACCTTCGAGCTTTGCTCGGGCTATCCGCCTCAGAAATTCAAACTCAAGAGGTCAACTTTTAGACTTACTATAGTATCCTGAAATGTGACCGTGATCCTCGAATTTTCCTAGCTCGATCAGCCACTCATTAATAATTTATCGTGATCCTATAAGAAGTCACTTAGTAAAAATGATGCACTTCGGGGACCCAAACCAGACCAAACATCCTTGAAATGCGCACTTCAGGGATTCAAACCTGACCAAACGCTTGATGAAGAAGATGCACTTTGGGGATTCATTGTCCGATCAGACATCATTAAAATGCGCACTTTGGGGATACAACCCGACCAGACGCTCTTGAAATAGGGAGGTGCACTTCGGGGATTCAAACCCAATCAGACATCTTTGCAACACACACTTCGAGGATTCAAACCCCACTAGACGCTCTTGACGGGGATTCAAACCCGACCAGATGCTCTTAAAAAAGAAAGATGCACATCAGGAATTCAAACCCGACTAGACATCCTTAATTGATACTTCAATCAGCCTATCTTCAATTCCTCAATATCAGTTTTAGGATACACCCGAGAAGCAAGATAACAATTCTTCATTTTTCCAAAAATAATTCCTTTTCTTTTATTCTTTAGATTCCGCTGCGGATGCCTATTTCATAGGCCTTTCCTCCTTTGGCCAATGGGCTCTTTTTATTCTCTTTCCTTGCTTTCTCACCAGGATTTCCTTCCTTACCCTTCCTTTTTTTCTATATATAGCTCCCTTCCCTACCTTTCAAACTCACCTTTCTTTTTGAATTCTCTTTTCTTTCCCTCAATTCTCCTTTTCAGTTTTTAAAGCTTTCTCTGCTATGGACGCCATGCAGACCCCATATTTGTTGGCATAGGACCCAGTACCACTTCTAGTATGTTCTCTATGCAGTTTTGACCTCGACATTGGGGATGAGGTATGTCTAGGGATCAAATTATATTACCTTCATCTCTAAGACTTAGTATAGAGCAAGTAGGGTGTCGAACACTCGAGAATTTGAAGTAAACTTTATATTAACCAAATAGATACTAAGATGGATAGGTAAAATATTATCAGAGTAATAATAATTTACTAAAACTAATAAATAAATCTAAATCATTGATTAGCTACTAAAAATGTTAAAGAATACTATAGACAAATAAAGTCTTACATGGGAGAATTACAATTCAGAATCAATTAAAAACCTTAGATTTTTATTATCATACAACATATTAATTGGAAATTAGTTTATAAACTCCAAAAGTAATTCTTATTATCAATTAGAGGCATTTCCTCTTAAAGTCCACAAGCACTCTCGTGTTGACGCAGAGATAAGAGAAAACCAAAGAGATATTATACTAAGCTTTATTCCCTTAAGATGAATTTCTTGTCTCCAAATGATATCCAATTCTTAAGTAATTTTAATTATATTCCACCAAATTACCCCAACTCTCGTTGTGAATACTTTGATTAGCAAGTTACATATGATGATCAAGCACACATAACACAATTTTGCACTAATTGAAATTAAACCATAAATAATATAAGATAATAATATAGTTCTTAAGATTGATTCATCATTGCAATTCTCATACAAAGACTTAACCAAGATACATGATTAAAGAGTAACAAGAGAAAATCAAAAATAACAAAGAAAGAGAAAGGCAAAGATTTAGTGAAAAAAACCCTCTTCTATGTCTTCTAAAGCTTGCATGATGTAGAACTTCTCTTCCTTCTTGGCTATGTCTTCTTCAAAGTTGTCAAAACTAGAACTTTTACAATGATTTCTAAAAACTAAGATAAAGGAAACTAATAATTGTTCATGTCTCTAAGACAAAGCCAAACATATGTATTTATAGGTTTCTTAGGGCTGTAATTCGTGTCCTTTTCAAAAGGATTCAAAAATGAAAGGATGCATTGAAGAGGCACGTTGGTGCCGACTCATCACTACCGTGCCGAGTCGTCACTGGAAGCGTCTGTCACGAGTCGTTCCAATGGTGATGACTCGTGCCTCTTCACTAAGGCTCCAACTTGACTTCACATGCTCCATACTTTATTCTACACAATTCCAAGTCCTTCCTATACACAATTTGAGCCTAAAAACATATATAAAACATATAAAACCAACATAAGAATAAAAGAAGTAAAAATAACATTTGTATGATAAAATAAATATCATAAACGTAATAAAATTAAAATAAATCAAACCTTAAATACCCTAAAGAACTATGCATATTTGCATTATATCAAACTCCCCCACACTTAGACCTTGCTTGCCCTCAAGTAAGAAATAAAGATTCAATATGGAAAAGTTAACAAAAATTTTATCTTCTCCAAAACAAATGTAGTCACCTTATCAAGTCATTGTAATCGTGAAAGAAGTTAGAAAAAGATGATTCAATAATTAAACTTTCAATGCTCAATAATGATAAAACAAACAAGTTTCATAGCATAAACAACAAATTTACCAATTTATCTCAATTTACTAAGAATAAAATCAAGAATGCAAAGTCAAAGTTCTAACTAAGCTACTTAGCCAAAATAGTCATTCTTCAAACTTAGGATTCTAGAGGCAAAAGCAACATTTAGACAATGTTAAGCACACATAGCAACTTACTTTTCTCATGGCAATTTTAGACCCTTTTTTTTTGATGTATTCTTTCCGAATGAATGCAACTAAGGAGCATACTCAATTGCACATAACTTACTCAAAATACATCTACTTGTGATATTACACATCTCTTTCCAAAAGAATGCAACTAAGGAGCATACTCAATTGCACACAACTTACTCAAGATACATCACATAAAAAGCAATATTTACTTATTATATATATTCTTTTCTTTTCTTTTCTTTTCTTTATTTTTATTTATTATTTATTATTTTATTATTTTATTTTTAAGGTAATATAAGTCCTCATCCATTATTGAAAAGCAAGTTTCATATGTATTATGGCTATAGTTTCCCTAAGGTTACTCAAATCTCTAAAAAAAA
>CATIWM010022054.1:0-42099 GCA_949671775.1 Mallotus repandus | reverse complement strand
TTTTTTTTTTTTTTTTTGATGGCTGACACTTAGCCTAATTCTAGCACCTTCTATCAATTATCACATATTATTTATTTATTTATTTTCATTTATTTATTTATTGTTTTTATTTTAGTTTGTTTTTTTATTTTTGAAAACAATCAAGTGTATAAATAAATATATATATATATATTTTTCCCTTGTCACATAATCAATATAGACAAATCTTTGTATAAATACATATATGTATATATATATTTTTAATCAACTTAACCAATTTAAGACCTATATATATATATATATATATATTAATAATTCAATTTAAATCCTTAACTTCCTAATTCTTGTTATGGACTTAATTGTAAACATTTATAATCTTCTCCTATATAACATTGGAATTAATACCACACATATCTCATGTATTTCTCATATCTATATGTTATGCATGTTATACAAATAAATGTAATGTATTAGGTGGGCGTTACACAGGAAAAATGTGTAAAAAATTAAAAGTGAGAAATTTTATTAATATAATATTTAATTAGTCTCTTTACAGGGAGAGTGTAGTGCACGCTTGAAGCTAATAATAATTTTAGACTTATTTGGGCTTAAATTAGAAGCTTTGGACTTATTTGTGGGAAAAAGTTAAAATGGTCCTATTTGATCTCGTGTCATAAGTTTAAGGGTCTAGTTATGTATGGACTAATATATAAAGAGACTCTCAAACTTGTTTCTCGGGCTCAAATAAGCCCATTTTTACTTTTTTTTAACAATTAAGCCCACATGTCATAAATATCGGTCATTTAGCCCCAAAATCAAGCAAATAGAGAATGAAAAGAGCGCATGGGAATCACCACTGTTTACCCTAATTTTCTTTATTTTATTCTATAATTTTTAGGTTAAAAAAATAAAAACTTCTAATAAACCCTAATCACCACCGTTTACCATTGTCTTCACGCACCCATTATCATCTCTGCAACTTCAATCCTTACCTAAAATCTTTCACAGCTACATCTTTTTTTTTTAATATCAATCTTCATCTTCATCGTCATCAGCTTCGTTATCATTTGATTTTGTTCTTGAACTCTGCTTTTTTTTTACAATCAGAGAAGAAGTGTTGCAGTTGATTTCTTTAGCTAATTTCTATTGCAATTGGTGCTCTGTTTGTGAAAAGGAGATTTGATCGTCGTTTGATTGTCACCTCTTCTACGCTTGATGCAGAGAAATTTTCCTTGTACAATAAATTCAAATTACTCAATTTCTTTATCTTTTTTTATGATAGAATTGGATTCCACTCTTATATAGAAAAATGACACACAAAAGCATTTAATTTTTCTTTCCTGCTGATTAAATTGTTTGTTTGGTAGCTTTACCCACTACCACCATGCTATCACCGATTTACCAAGACAAGGCTCGGGAATATATTAAAGTCAAGTTCCTACGAGGCAAAGCTCAAAATGTTGCATAGTTTTTTTTTTGTGAGACCTAATCATCCAATTGGTGCATCATTTTCTTAAGAAAATGAGTGAAAAATGCACTTGATCGTCCTTAATCAAGTGTCCAATTTAATTTACAAGTTCTGTACATGATTTGTCTCAACTTACGAGCATTTCCTGTGACAAGATGCTTAGTGGACTACTAGCTTCAAGATGTGATGAAGAATCTTCCTTGTCCTATCCTGAGGAGTGCAATTACATAATGTGGACAGCCCATGAAAGCTTAGGGAGCTGGATTTTTCCCATGGCTTCAGCAACTAAAGAGCAAAGACAACTAAATCAAGTGTTTTTATAAACTGCAGCAGTGGTACTTTCACAGCTTTCAGGATCAGAATCCACATCTTGGTCCACACATTGCATTTGTTCCTGCACCTTGTCACTTTTCCTTTTTGTTACCGTTGGAAGAGAATGACCCGATTCGCTAGGAAGCATTTTTAAGGTGTAGCAAGGAGGTAGATCCTGGTATTTTTATTTGTAGTAGGTATCTTGCTCGTCAAATTGTATCTAGAAGCCTTTTGGATATGGTTTGGTGAAATCCATTATTACCCTGATCTTAACAATTGAGTTCATTGACTTACTCAGATTTGAAAGATCATTCATCTCCAACAACTCCTCAAACTTATAGGATGCAATTGACTCAATATTGGACTTGTATATGAAACCATGAGGGAGATTTTCCACATGGACCCAAACATTGTCACTTTTGAACTTATAATCCTCGAGGGATTTGATTCTATTCCAGTCCTTAATGTAGAAATGATGATTGAACACAGACCAAGGAGTGTTATTTAAGATATGAAGCTTACCTTCCTCTGTTTTCAAATTGATTTTGTAGAGGTTGTCATCGCTTATCATCTCCACAGATTATATTTCAGCGAGATGCCATAATTGACCGAGCCAACGATTAAAAAGATGGGGAGAATAATGTTTGCTGGTGTGAAGTTTACCCACTATGGCTGTGTTGAGAACTTGCTCTAAGATGTCATTTGAAGCTTGGTCTTCCATTATTGCACCCATAATTGTTTTGATGAGACCGAAGGATGGAGAAATAGAGGAATGAACATAAAGACAGCAGTGGAGTTTGGTATATAATAGGGATCGGAACTGATTGAACAGGGAGATATAATGACTCCCATCTTGAGAAGATAAAAAGATGGAATACCGAGATGAAGAGTCCCTAGGGAGAAATAAATTGCATGGGTAATTGTTGGTTCCTGGTCTAGATCATATTTGGATACCCCTTTGGTATCGAAAAAATCTCGTATTTTTCCATTTCTGGGATGCAATATACCAATGGTGTTTTGGACTTATGTAACTAGCGGTGGTGGTGTGAAGGTGGTGCCAGTGCTGGACTGGAGAGTAGCAGAGTTGTCCTCTAGTAGAAGGCTACATAGCATGTAGTAGTGGTTTTGGTTGCCTTGATTTCAAGGGAGAGAGAGAGATATTACCACATGTCTTAAAAATTATTAATAAAATATTATGTGTAAAGTTGTTCACCTATCTAATTCAGTGCGTGAATATCACACTTTAATTTTAGGACTAATTTGGATTTAAATAGCCAATATTTATGATATGTTGGTTTAATTGTTAAAAAAAAGTAAAAATTGACTTATTTGAGCCCGAGACACAATTTAAAAGTATCTTTATATATTAATCCATTTATGTATTAGTCCATATATAAATACATTTGGTTTCGGCCCGAGATACTTAGCGACTGATTATCTTTTGAAAAAGGCCAAAAAAAAGGTGAAGCACATCAGAGTGATGACAACATTACCTATGGCTATGGTGTTGGAGCTCACAAAATGGGTTAAAGGAGATCAATGGATGACACCTGGCACAGCAAAAGGCACGATAAAGATTGGTAGATTAAGAAGTGGTGAACTCAATAGTGACAGTATATATAGGAGGGGAGAGGTAAGATTTAATATTTTTTTTATTTTTTTTTTTTGGGTTTAATTTGGTGTATTTGATTATGGACTGGTGGGGTTGAAAAATTGTTATGGTGTTGGAGTTGTGAGATTGATCTTTAAAAAAAAGAAAGAAAGAAAGAAAAGAAAAGAATAAAAAGAAATTGATGGTGATGGTGGTGATGATGAGTGCGCCTGGCATGGCACGCCCTCCATCTTTTGAGTGAAGAAGGGGAAGAGAAGAGAATATGAATGATGATCTCCACTGCACGCTTTCTTCGACCTCCAACCAAGATTTGCACACATTATTATTATTATTCTTCTTCAACTAAAGAATATATCTATATCTAACACCAGAATTTTCGCCATTTTGTCACCTCTATTAATCATCATCTTTTATCCTTTTCTATGACTCTTCTTTCCATCTCATCATTCATATCCTTTCCTTCTTTTTTATTTCTTCTCTTTTTTTCATAATATACTTGTTTTAATTCATATTTTGTGGCCCTTTCTTTATGGGAATATATCTCTAAAGGAACAACAACAACAAAATTCATTTATTTTAATAATTAAGCTTTGTTCAATGGCATATGTTCATACATACTTTTTTTTGGAAAAAATTTTCATACACACTTATTATTGACATTTTGTGGACTTTTGAAAATATAGATAATAATTCTTGTCACTTCTTAAGAAAAGTATCATCACGGAGGATTAAAATTTTTCTATTGTCCCTTATTTCATTTTAAATGTCTCCTATTTTCAAAATTTTTCATTTTGAAAATATATATATATAGCTAGGTCGATCTCTTGTATATTCTATTGTAGCCTCACAAACACACACACACCCACTTCGAAAGATTTGCCCCAACCCAACTCCTACACACCAAAAGCAAATCATAATTTTATACCCCATTTTCCATTACTATTTCTCTTTTGAATTTCTCGATATTCAAGCATGCCACCTTTTTTACCCATTTATATAGCCGACTTTGCTACCACATTTCTCCACCCTTTCTTCACCTTCTCTCTCTTTCTTATAACTATATTATATATCTTTCTCTGCACTGGCTTCCTGCTTTGAGCGGCAAATTTAAATTACAAAGAATCATGGGTGACATTCCTTGTTCTAATGGGATTAGTAACGGGACTAATGGAGTCAATGGAAAAGGCCATTCATCTCCAAATGGCTATAGGAAGAGTTGCTGGTATGAAGAAGAGATTGAAGAGAACTTAAGATGGTGTTTTGCTCTCAATAGGTACATTCATTATAATTACATATACAAATATATGTGTGTGTGTGTTGTGTTTATATGTATCTGGCTAGTCCGATTTTAGCTATCTTAATTTCAAGAAAGAGACCATGATCTTGGTTTTGTTTTTGAGAAGTTCTTGTTTAGTTTTTACTTTTTCATTTTTAAAGAATTCAGTAGACATTAATGCCATGAGAGAAGCATAGCATCTTCAAGCTAACAACTTTTTGTATAGACAAGACACAAATCCAAAGTCTAATCGGCTGAACACTGTTAACCAGAATATCTTAAAAGCTAGCCAAAAAGGTCATATGTATTAACTTGACACCACTACCACTAGCTATCTGATGGAAAGGTCTGGTCATTAAAAAGACAGACAAAGGTTCAATAAAGAAATAAAAAGAATAAGTACTTGTTCGGTTGTTCCAATTCCACCAACTTGTCAACAGTACACTACTTTAACATTACTTCCACTGGGTAACATTCTTGTCTTTTGTTATTGGCAGCATTTTGCACACAGGAGCTTCTCAATATCAGGACATTGCCCTGTTGGACACAAAGCCATTTGGAAAGGTTTTTGTTAGATTGTTAACAATTGTTTTCACAAGAATTTCATATTTAATTCAGGGAAATAAGAATATGAGTGTATACGTCCTCAATTACATTAGTTTTTTTTTTTTTTTCTATTTTGCAGGCTCTGGTCATTGATGGAAAGCTTCAAAGTGCAGAGGTCGATGAATTCATCTACCATGAATCACTTGTTCATCCAGCATTTCTTCATCATCCAAAGTATACATAGTTTTCTTACTTAGTTATCCAATACATTTATATTATAACTTGGCATGTGTATTAGTTCATGCTAAGGACATGGAAAAAATCATAAACACCCTTATGATTACCATTAATCTTCATACTTATTGCTTGGTTATGGGGTTACTGTTTTGATTTTAGTCCAAAGACTATCTTCATCATGGGAGGAGGTGAAGGTTCAACTGCAAGAGAAATACTGAGACATAGGAGTGTGCAGAAGGTTGTCATGTGTGATATTGATGAGGTAACATATATTCTCTTTTAGCAATATTTTTTTTATTAATCCTTCTCTCTTTTGGCCGCCATATTTCATTTATCCAATATTATTTTGGAAGAAAGTGACTGCAAACAAATTGTCGTCATCATTATGTTTCTTCTAAGCTCATTTCAATGTAAAATGTGAACACAAATCTATTTTTCATCTTTATGCTGCTCTTTAAGGTCCCTTTGTCTCTAAAATTAATCAGTCAGTAATCCATTGATATACAGCTACACATGACCAAAAACTATTCTATATGTAATGACTGTACACCAATTTCATGGAGCAGGAGGTGGTAGACTTCTGCAAGGCCTACTTGGCTGTGAATAGGGAAGCTTTCTGTGATCCAAGACTTAAGATTGTAATAAATGATGCCAGGTATAATTCTGAATTAACTACTTTATTATTAGAATCAGTATTGTTTACTGATTCTACAAGAACTATAAAATAAATAATTATGATGTTCTCCAGGAATGAGCTAGAAAGCAGGACAGAATGCTATGATGTGATAATAGGGGACTTGGCAGACCCAATAGAAGGAGGCCCATGTTACAAACTCTACACCAAATCCTTTTATGAGTTCACCGTAAAACCCAGACTCAATCAGGGTGGCATCTTTGTCACTCAGGTATCTATAGAGTTAATTCAACTTTGTAACAGAGAGACATAGGCACGGTGATGACCTAGCAAGAATTAATGAAACTAATGATCAATGCATTTTGTAAATTCTGCAGGCTGGACCAGCTGGAATTTTCAGCCATACAGAAGTGTTCTCATGCATCTACAACACTTTAAGGCAGGTTTTCAAATGTAAGTACGAAATTTCGTGTTGCATTGAGTAGTCAAATAGCAAAAATTCGCTTCATGGTATTGAAAAGAACAATGGCTCAGTAAATAAGTGCCAATTCCTTATGCTCTTAGAAAATTTCTCAAAAAATGTGGCATAATTATCTAATTATTTTTAATGTGCAGATGTTGTGCCTTATTCAGCTCATGTTCCCTCCTATGCTGATACTTGGGGATGGGTTATGGTATTACGCACAACTTCCTAAAAAATACATACATTCTTTATAATTTTTTTTTAATTCTACCGTGGATGGATGCTCACGATTAAGTTGTTGCAATAACAACAGGCTTCTGATTCTCCACTGATGCTAAATGCTGATGAGATAGACCTAAGAATAAAACAAAGAACCAAAGGGGAGAACAGGTACCTTGATGGGAAAACATTTTCATCAGCCTCTACCTTGAGCAAGGCAGTTCGCAAATCGTAAGACCCTATACATGTCTCTGGATTTTAATCATCTTAATTGATAATTAATAAATAAAAGAAAGGATTAACTGTTAACTTGATTTGATTCGTGGGCAGGCTGGACAATGAAACACACGTATACACTGAAGGAACAGCAAGATTCATATATGGGCATGGCAAGCAAGATCAAGCTTGAGAAAATTTAATAGAAAAAACAAAAAAACACAAAAGGAGCCCCTACCCAGAAGCACAAATAGTCATTTCAAGAATGCAAGTGGAACATATCAATCTTTTCTCTACTTTTCTTTTTTGGGTTTTTGATATATTATTATTTATGTTCTAAAAGTATGGAACCTGTTCCCATGTTCGCTTGTGTAGTTATATTATGTACCTTTTATGGTATGATATAATGATAATGAATCTTTGTTTTCTATTCCTTTGCGTTTGCTTATTCTTTTAAATTTTTTTCTACATCAGAAAAATTGTAAAAGTAAAGAATTCTATGGATTATAACAAATTCACTTAATCATATTATTGGAAAATAAAAACAAATTTATAATATAAATAATCTAATGTATCTCGGCTGTTGGGGAGAAATATTATCACTTTTCATTTTTGCTTTGAATAGAATAAAGAATAATATAATAATTAGCTGTTCGGGGCAAAGATTCTTATTAGTTGCCTGATTTTTATGGGCTATATATAATATGGGTAATTTTTAAAATAAGTAAAAAATAAAATAAAATTTATATTTTATATTTTAGAATGTCAAATAGTTAAAAAAATAATTTTTAATAAATAAGATATCAAAGTAATTTAAAGATTTCAAAATTTTAATATCCTAATATTTTTTTTTTGAAGAAATATCCTAATACATAGTTTGATTAGATTGATGTTGTGGAAATTTAATCAAAAGGGGGTCATTATCAAACTATGTATTAATAAAAGCTATAGATTGAAAAACTTGGTGCAGTAACGTGTAAAACTAATGCGACTAAAAATGGACTTGTCACTTTGGGAACCAGACTGAAAACAAGATCAAAGCTCGATAATGTCATTAAATACGGCTAACACGCATTAATGTCTTGATTAAGTGTCGTGGTACTTCGTTCCAAAAAAAAAGTGTCTAGGTACAGGGATTTGTCTACTCTTTGAAAAAAAGAAAAAATGAAGCACGTAAAGAAGATAGCAGTTAATTGCGGCCAGCACCAACACGCTGGCACGAAATTACTGCAAAAATAAAAAGTACAGGGATTTGGATTTACAGTAGTCTTTTCCAAACCAAAACATAAATTTGGTGCAAGTTATACACCAAATTTGTGTGTATATAGTAATTTGATCTGGTCAGATTCCACATCGTTAATTTGTGGTCGTGTATAAATAAGCATGTTTATAGACTTTATCCAGTCAGCAATTGTCTGAATAATGATGTATGAACAGTAAGTATTATGTTCTCAAAAAAGCAAAATGAGCCGCAGCTAACAATTATGGTGTCTAGTTAAAATGTCCAACCCGCTCTGGCTGCCCAGGAGTAAAGCTACTATTGGGTGGCTCCTCCTGGGTTTGGTCGGACTGAAACTGGTCATTCGAGATCTCATATCGTTAATTTGTGGTTATGTGTGTATATGAGCTTATTCATGGATCTTATCCAGTCAATAATTGTCTGAATAATGGTGCATGAATACTGTCTTTTGTTCCAAAAAAATAGTAATTTAATCTCCAACACATTAATTTTCACACTAAAAAAAATATTCGTTGTATAATTTATTATATCTCTTATTATTTATTACTGTATTAATTAGTAGTAATTGTGTGATGTTTTAATATCCATGTAATATTTTCTAATAGTTTTTCTTTGCCTTAGGGTCCAATCCCTTTTTACTATCTTTTTGGAATCCTTTTGCTTTTCCCTACGAGTGAATTTTTTGGTTGTGAACCTTGTTTGGATTGCTCATCAAATTGGATGGTGAAAATTTAATTCAAACAGGGTTTTTAATCACACATCAGGTGACCCTTTAATGATGTTGCTCGCATGAGGAAGTTGGCCTTCAAGGTGTGATCTCCTAGTGAACCTATGTCTGCGTTGTGTTTGGAAAACGGATGAGGAATAAAAGGCAATCCTCAAGCAGTGGTTGCTTTAGCTTTGTTGTACTGGAATCAATTTAGGGATGCCCTTTCATCAATCTTTTGATGAGTAGAAGTTCAGCAGAATCTGAACAAATTTCTACTTAGAACATCCCTTCTCCAAGTGTTGCTAAAGTTACTGTTTGATATTAGTTTTTATGGACTAGTTGGTTTGGCATCTATGGCAGTGATATTCAGAGTTGATCATATCAATCTCATCGATGAGTTTTGTTTAAGAAGACCTGTTGCTTCAGAGTTGTATTCATTAACTAGTTATTTGCAATCAGTGTCATAATACAACCTGTTGAAACCCATGACATTTCGTTATTAGCACTCTAGCCAATTAGGTTGCAAAGTGGGTTTCTAATATTGTAGATTTTCTTCTGCTCAATCCAACATAATCTTGTACTTTTTAGTGCTTAGGATGCTTTATAATCAGACGCCTTAAGGCTTTGAAGTAATGAAACCTTTGTTAAAACAATATATATATGTAATTAATATTAATAATTATATAAATTTTAAAAATATAAATAATAATACATTCAACTAATTTTATATTTTATTAATTAAAAATAAACAAAATAAATATCATGATAAAAGAAATAAAATAATGTTAGATGAAATTTGTCTAAAATATTATAAATATAAAAATATAGAACTATTATATAATTATAAATAAAAAAATTAAATAATGTTTGCTGTGGTGAACAATGCCAAGTAAATTTGGCTTAAAATTGTTCACCAAATCAAAATTGTTGTCCTTCAGCATCCGGTTGGAGTAAATTTATGCCATTTAAAACAGCAAAACAACAAATTTATTATATGATTGGAGTTGGCCTTACTTGTTAGTATTCTCTTAGATCATACCAGTAAATTATTATTGTTAATAGAAGTGAAAATAAAATTTATAATCTATTATCTAGCCGTGTTAAATAAAATAATATATCAGTAATTCATTAAATCCTTATATAATTTAAGAAAAGTTTTTAATAGTACCGTGAAATTCGAACTGAGAACCTAAAATTCTAGATGCCTCAACTTGTATTGAATTACTAATGAAGATGAAAAATGTCTTGAAGGCACGGTTCATTCATGGTGTAAAATTAAATGTTCTACTTTTTAAGAGCAAAGCTTGCATTCTTTCAAAAAAAAAAAAAAGGAACAAAGCTGGCATAACAAAATTATTTGTTACGAGTTGGTGGTGATATGTTGAAGAGATTTGGTATTATGGTGGCATGAGATTGGAGGATAATGGGTACCACAGGCCATAATCGCAGACAAGAGCAATCACAAAAGGCCTGTTTTTGCGCCAACCCATCATCAACCCGTGCCTGAAGATGTTTGTCATTTAAAAGCCTTAGGGCCCTTAGTAAAGGTCCAAAGTCCAAACCATTGATGATCACCGTCTCAACTCTCAAGGAGTGACAGACTTATTTAGTAATAAATTGCAAAAGCTTCTACCAAAAGCCCACGTTTTTTGCGAACACGAATAGATAATTTATAATTGTACCTTTTTTATTGTTAAAAGGTTCTTGTCCAAAAATTCACCACAAAATTCACATGCCATATTCATCACTGTGAAGCTTCAGAGAAATGGATAGGATTTCTGACATGTGCGTGAATGTGTACTTATTTCATATTATCCAAATGCCCGTTTGCAAAAAAATAAAAAATTGAAACTATTTTTTTTAACAACCAGTCCACGTAGTTAAGTCTTTTAACTTAAATTAAGAGAGTTATGAATTTAAAAAAATTTATTTTATTTTCAATTAAATACTTTTAATTATGTGATAAAATATTTTACCATTCGTTGTTCTTCATATTTTGATTACATAAATTATTTCATTCATATATAAAAGTTAATTATAAAATGTAGCGATTCAATGATGCATTATATACATTATGTTGGCTTGATTGTAAAATTAAATTGGCAAAATCTATTTTTAAGTCCCTGAATAATAGTAGCTTTTTACATTGAGCTCTTATCGTTTTATTATATTGTATTAAGTTTCTATACTATTATTTATTTAGTTATTGAGTTACAATTTGATAAATTTTATAAAAATATGTAAAAAATTTAGAGATTCAATGTATTACATAAATAATAATATAGAGGCTCAATGCATATATAAATAATAGTATAAGGGCTCAATGTATACATAAATAATAGTATATGAGCTCAATGCAATGTAATAAAATAATAGGAGTTCAATAGAAAAAATTACTATAATTTAGGGATTTAAAAATAATTTTTATCTAAAATTAAATATTTTTCTTCTAATAATCCAACTGTCCAAAATAATATAAAAAATTATTGATTTTAAAAATATTCGACTAATTTAGCTGGATCTAAATAATCTAAGTTTAACATACATCATACCTTTTTTTTTTTTTTGAGAAATAACATACATCATATCTTATTTCTACTTTTAATGTGTTATATTCTATGATATTTTTTATGATTTAGGAATTTAAATATTTTTTAAATAAAAATTTTTAAAGTCTAAGTCTTTCTTATAAAATTTAAGTTTTATATCAAAAATAAATATTAAAAATTATTTTTAAAAATATAAGTGTAATGATTTGAGTGCAAATAAGAATATAAGTGAGCGCATAGCGCGTGGGCCCTTATCTACTCGGCCTAAAATAAAAAATATCCAGATAACTCGCAATCAGGTAAGAGATTTGGACCATGACTCGGCAGCACCATCTCTCTCTGTCTCTCGTCCTTTCGCCTATAAATAGCCCTCCATTTCCCCCTCTTCAAGGTCTCCCTCCCTGCCTTCATAAAACCGTTCCGAATTCCGATACCTCTATCGCTTTTTATCACAAAAGCCTCTCCTCCTCCTCTGCCTTTCTCTCAAAAATCTGAGTTCTTTCTTCTCCAATGGATTGTTGCAGCACCACCACCACCGTCGCGAAAGCTCCTTTTGATTGCCTAATTTTCGGTATTCCTCGTCGCCTTTTAACTTAAAAACCCTTCACTTTCGCTTTTGTTTCGAACTGATTTTTTTTTTCACCTGTTTCGAACAGATTTGGATGACACTCTGTATTCTTCAAAGCTTGGTATAGCTGAAGCTTTAAGAAAAAACATTGATGGTATACAATACAGCACCAACCATTTCACACTTAATTATAATTATAGCGAAGCTAATCTAAGCATTGCGATTGCTGTTGCAGATTTTCTCGTCGCAAAATGTGGTTTTCCTGAGAACAAAGCTTCCAGTCTTCGAGTTGAGCTCTTTAAAACTTACGGTAGCTCTCTCGCTGGTTTACGAGCATTAGGCTATGATATCGATGCTGATGTTTACCATAGGTATGTTAGTTTCATTATACCAAATTCTGCACACAATCCATGAAAATGCTTATTGATTTCTCTGTTTCTAATTTTTTTTTTTTCCAGTTTCGTGCACGGAAAATTGCCTTACGATTTGATCAAGCCAAATGGTCAATTACGTAGCATCTTGCTGAGCATTCCACAAAGAAAGATCGTGAGGACTCTCGCAAAAATTAAGAGAAATCGAAATTGAACTTTTCTCCTGTTATTTCATAAGAATTAATTCACCTTTTTTTTTTAATTTTCCTTCAGATATTCACAAATTCAGATGAAAATCACGCGATTAGATCGCTAAAAAGATTAGGAATTGAAGACTGTTTCGATCAAATCATTTGCTTTGAAACAATGAATCCAAATTTATCCAAATCAACTCGTCCGGATGAATTCCCTGTTCTTCTCAAGCCTTCAATTGACGCCATGAAGATTGCTCTCCACGTTGCTGGCGTCAATCCTTCCTGCACTGTACGTGACAAAACAATATCTTGATATGTTTGTTGTTGATTTATTTCATTAATTTAGTCTGTCAATTTACATTTGGCGCGATGCGATGTGTACGCAGTTGTTTCTTGATGACAATGTGCGCAATGTGGCAGCCGGTAAAGCTATGGGGTTGCACACTGCTTTGGTTGGGAAAACAGTGAAGAGTGAAGGAGCTGATTACGTATTAGAGGATGTAATTAAGTTGCCTCAAGTGATTCCTGAAATTTGGATGAGTGGAAAAGATAGCAGCGGTAGTGATCAAAGAATTAATCGCACTATAAGTGAATTGGATTCAATTCTTGCAACCGCACCAGTTGGAGCTTAGTCCTCCTTTAATCAAAAGTCCCAAAATCAGCGTTACTTTTGATGGGTACATATACCAAAACTTGATGATGAATGAAGAAAATATCATCAAATGTGCATATGTGGTGTATTGTGTTGTTACATGTGTAAATGTTGTCACCCATATAATAAAAGTTGTATTCCTTGCTTGTGTGTTAATGTTACAATAAATGAATCAATGTGTACATAAAAAGGTTGATAATCTTGTGGTGAATTTGTGTAGCTATAATTTAATGTCTTTGCATTTCGAGAAGCTTCGAATCCAATAATTTTAATAAACTAAAGGCATATTACATTTGTAATTCCTATACTTGACATACATAATTAGTCATTTTATTATCTCAATTTATAATTTTATCATTTTAATATTTAAATTTGTCAAAAATACATTAATCTAATAACATGATATATCTGTAACTCTATGTACTTGTTACTTTTTATTAATTTGATATATTTACTCTATAATTCTGATTAATTAAATTCTACACATTAAATCATTATTATATGTTACATATATTTATAGGATTGTAGAGATGTTATATTAATAAAAAATGATAAAAACAAGAGATGCCTAAGCTAAATTTGCCAATAATTTAGATGGTTTACATGATTTAATTTGTTGTTCATGACCACGTCGGTCCACTATGGTATGGTGTCACCTAAAAGGATGTCACAAGATAACGATGGGATAGGATGTGCAACAACAATAATAATAAAGTTGAGAGATAATTATTAATTAGTTTCATGATATGAGATGGTGGTTGTGCTGCTGTGTGGCATTCAGAAATGACCGTCTCTTTCATACAAGTTTTTTTAATAATCTAAATCATATACTTAAACCTTTTATTTATTCAAGGAAATTTGTATTGTTGTTCCATGTACTTAGTGATCATCACCATTACAAAAATGTGCAATGGCATTACGAAGACGGTTCAATAATGGTTGATATGGACATGTGCAGCTTCGTCTTTCTTTTGTATTTTTATTATAGAAAAGATAGCGATGGATGGCGTGTTCCGATTAGGATGGATTTATGCCAAGCCAGCATGTCCTTCTCA
Organism: Mallotus repandus; assembly: GCA_949671775.1. Taxonomy (NCBI): domain Eukaryota; kingdom Viridiplantae; phylum Streptophyta; class Magnoliopsida; order Malpighiales; family Euphorbiaceae; genus Mallotus; species Mallotus repandus. Next base: position 27,799 of record CATIWM010022054.1, on the reverse strand, counting down.
ACATTTTAATAATCATCCCAACTCAATAATAATTTTGATTAAATTATTAATCTAAAATTTGTTAATATCTTCTTGTGGAATCCGCAATATTCCATCATAGCTAAAAATAATTGGGGCTTAACTATTGTACAAACTAAACACCATACTTTTGAGGTGGATTCCTTAGGTTACACAATAATCAAATTATTATAGATATTCAATCAAATTATTATGACTTTTTGATCTTGGTGGTAAGCATCCATCAAAATAGTATAATTAGTGTCGGCTCAAATCCAATAAACTCCCCTTTCCTTTAATAAAAAAACTAACATATTAATATTTATCTATGATAAAAAAAATAATAATTCATATTCGATCAAATTAACTAGTAGGAGCCTAGCAAGGTTGTAATTAACTCACTACTATGCATGAATTTAATTTCTATTATGTAAGATACCATTCTAATATAGCATGTTGATTAAGATTTTAAGAGAAAAATTAGATATTGGCCATTAAAAAATATATATATATTTTTAAATTTGGGATAAGAAGGTAAGAATCGATTCCTTAACATATAGATGTTTTGAAAAACATTATAACACTAGACTATTTAACTTCGACTAAAAAATATGTTGGGGTAAGAAGGTAAAAATCGATTTCTTGAAATATAATATTATAACATTAGACTATTTTAACTTTGGACTAAAAAAATATGTTATGTACTGTCGACTTCTTATTCAAGATTATAATTGATAAATTTTTTTTTTCCGAACAACAATTGATAAATTGTTTTGATTCAATAGAATTAAGGCAAATGATCATAAATGATTACCTCTCCAATTGATATTTATCAATGTAACCATTTAAAAAAAAAAAAGGTCTTTGCCTCCTTTAACTGAGAAAGAAGGGGTTTTGATTAATTACAAATGGCATTGGTAGATACTACAGCATGTACTATAAGGAAGTATTTCTTTTTTTCAATATATATATACAACCTTCCTTGACTACATCAATTAAACCTGCCAAGTGCCAAAATCCCTGCGATCAGAAATGGGTTATGCATATATGCCAATAATTAAAATACTTAAGTGAGTCTCATGGGGTAAGATCCACTGATTCTGGCACTGCAAGTATAATTCAACGAATACAACTAACAGGATTTAATGGAATTAATACACATTTTAATACCGATTAATGTTTGCTTCACTAACAGCTTCTTAAAAAGGAATACAATAACACCACCACTCCACAGCAAAATAATCATTTATACTCATACATACATGAAATGACCAAATCATCGTTTACTCACCTTACAGATCATACACTTGCTTGCCAGTGAACTTGACCTCAATTGGGCTAACATTCTTCCCAATTGACCTGAAATTCACCCCAACACCTGCACGTCCAGGGTTAACCTTCTCAGGATACACTCCATCCTTAGGGTGCAAATATTGAACTTCTCCGTTAGGGAAAACCCTGTAAAACTGGTACTTAATCTTGTACTTAGACCTAAGTCTAGTACCAAGAGCCAAGCACTGTTCTTTCCTTGCTAACTTTAGCAAGTTAGGACCTTGTCTCATTATGGCTGCACCACCAGTTGGCATTTCAAAGATTTGTTCTTTGGGTGAATCCCATGTTATGACATAGAACTCTTCAACTTGGGCTTTTCTCAACAGCCCACCAGTGCTCCCAGCAAAAATCGGTGATGGGGTGCTTGGGTCCAACTCTGGTGGTGTAAAGCCAACTGGAGCTGCCTCAGTTTTGCTTTCAGCAGCAGCTTCAGCCCTGATGGTTTTCTGGGCTGTCGAGTACTTTTGTGGCTTAGCATTAGGGACTGAAAGAAACGATGACTGTTTCCAGGGTACGATGGCATGGTTGCTTGATTTTTGGGTGGAAAGGGTGGTGGGTGTGAAAAGAGAGGCTTGAGTAGCCATGGCCATGATGAATTAGAGATATTGGAGATGGGAATTGTGCAAGGTGGAGAAGGTTATTGATTTACTTGAGATGGGGATGGGTGTAGAAATATGGATAAGGTGCTCTGAGTTAGACCAATTAGAATGGTTGATTTTATTTGTTGGCTTACCCACACTCACTTTTTTTTTTTACTTCTTTCAACATGTCTGTTTTTTTGCCATTGATGCTTTTTTTTTTTTTTTGGTTAAGGTCATTGATGAAAGTTAAAGATCATGTACATAAAAAGAATTTAATTCTATGGTGACTTCTTTTTAAAATTATTTAAATTATGTTGTTGTTAATTTAAAATAAAAGAATTAAGTATATATATATATTTTTATTAATTTACCTTAAAATTCTGAAAAATGAAGTAAATAGATGGCTATTAGTTCAATAATATCAATTTAAATAATAAAAACAATAAATAAAATAAGTTCGTCACATAAGTTCAATTACAATACATCACCAAAAGATCATAATATAATTACATTCTTATGTATTTCATATAATTAATGCATATATGTGTAAAATCGAAAAGTTATAGGAATGATATTTTCTTAAATCCAACATCAACGGTGAAATAATTTATTATGCTATTTTTTTTTTTTATGAATGTCAAGTCAAGAAATATGTATATAATATTTTGATTTATAGAATATTAAAACATCAAAAAAAAATTTAGGACTTTGTTTGTCACAAATTGAAACTACTTGAATAAATTTTAAATAATATAATTTGATTTAGATAGAGTGCAAGAGCTCTATAGATAGAATTAAAAGAATAATAAAAAAATTTTAACAATTAATTCAATAACATAATTTCAATTCAAAATCTGGATAAATGAGGTTGTCTGAGCTGATTTTAATGATTTTTTTTTTTACAACAGCTGATTTTAATAATTGGTAGTATTTTTTTTTTTTATATATTTAAATCAACCAACCAACATCCTAAGAAAAAAATCAACCCACACGAAATCGGCGCCGTGTTGTGGTATAAGGAACAAGAGAAACTGTAACGAATCTTGGGGGGCTTGACATCTGTCAAGCGGAAAGTGTTTGTTAAACCAACGAAAATTTGACATTAATCTAATATATTATTTTATCTCTAATATTTAAAAAATTATTTATCTAGTTTTAATATTTACAATAATTAATATTTATAATTTTTTTATTATAAATAAAATAACACATAAATTATAAATATTAAAAATAAATAAATATTTTTTTAAATATAAAATAAATAGTGTATTACACATAAACAAAAATAGCAATTATCGCTAAATTAATTCATTAAAAAATCCAAAATAATTAAGAAAGAAGAATCGTGCTCTCATGTGCCTTCGCCTTCATTTTCAATGCCTGCAAAAAAAATAAATAAATAAATAAAGCGAAGAAGAAGATGAAGGTAAATCGCACCGCTTGATTGCATTTGTAAGTTCAAGCAGCAGAAAAAATATTTAAAAATAAGTGTTCTTGATCTCATCTTATGCAATTAGCTGCAGTTTAAAGATTTGTGATTGATTTCTTTGAATCTTCTGGTGGAGTCATTGTAGTTTCAGATTTTTGCAGATGGGTTTACTGTTGCAGAAGCTGATTTTGTCATTTATCTGTTTGCAGCTTTATTCATTCTGTTCTTGTGGAGAATTTTTCCATGGAAACTTGCTTGACAGCATTTTATTTGTAACATATACATGCATATAGGTATTTTACAGTTCACTAATGCTTGACAATATGTCAGGAATAGAGCAAACAAAAAAAAAAAAGTGGAATGCAAATCTCTAACTCTTAAGACTAGAAACATCTATTTTTCAAAAGACTGCTTGCTGCTATCAACTTAAGTAGACTGCTATTTCTATTTTGTTCAAAAATTTTCATATTGATACGCTGTTGGGAATCCCCAGGCCAGTGAGACCGCCTGTTTTAAATTCATCTGAGGTGTTGGGATAGAGCAAGGTGTAAGGCACCTTCACTGGCCCAACTCTGTTCTTCCATTTCTTGTCGTTGTTCATGTTTGTGATTTTTTTTTCAATTTCTTTCAGCCTCGCTGAAAATCGTTCAAATGCTTCTAGTGGTTCACGATCTGATGTCCATTCTGGAGTATCTCTCTGCCCGAGGTACACCTCATCAGTTGAATGCCTTGAGAGAATTTCAATGAGGGATATGCCGAGTAGGGTTTGTAGCTGGGCTGTGATTGTTTTCAGGTAGGCCAAGTCTGGATCTTTTTCGAGTTCAGTATACTCAGGGGTGCCTGGCTCAGGCATGAATCTTCGACTTACCGTTGGACGGTTAGGGAGGTAGCCAGCATAAGGATATTGCCCAAAATTGACAGCTGCATGGAGGGCTGAAGCTATCCATATTATAATTGTGCATGACTTTGTAAGATCAGCTTGTGTCTGCATCTCAGGCCACCATGGCTCATCTTTTTTGTCACCATGACCCTCATTATGGATCTCTGTCCACCAAGATTGAAGTTCAGTATCATCTCTAACCAAGTCATCTGTTGGGTAGTAGAAGGCACAATATTCCTCAACCCAAGTTTTAATCGCGGACCAGACTTCCAAACCATCAACAGCATAAGGGTAATCTTCTATCAGAAGTCTGAGACCACGTGGTTGGCTTGAATCTGGGACTGCTATGCCTCTGGAATGTAGCAAAACTTGGATGAAGACTTGTTTCATTAAGCATCAAAAAGTCTAGTTACTAGACAATTTTACAATTCAGGTTCTGTATTTTACCTCTTGAGCAGATCTGCGGGGAGTGCCTGCTCGGTGAAAACCCAGTTCTTGTAAACGACAGCAGAAAGTTCCATGGCATATTTGGCTGGGAATACAGTTATCTCAAGTATTCCACCAGCATTGATGAGAATCTGTCTAGCCAAGGCATTTATGTTCATTGTATCACGGAAGTGGGGATGCAGAAGCTTATATATTGGGTGAAGAACACTCAGCTGTCTGTTTGTAGCAATAACGAAAGGCTCTATTACGGCGTGGGTGTTCAACCTGCAAATGAAGGAACAAGCATTCAGGTATGCATTCTAACTTATGACTAGCTTTTTTCTCATTCCATCAAATTGCCTCATTTTAAAATCATACCAGTGGCTAATTAGCTGATGGTACCCAGAGTCGTTTATAGCAGCATAAGCTTTGGCCAGCTGCCACACTGAGCCCTCCACGCCATCTTCTGCTGGAGTGAAAACTTTGCTGACAGCACCATGACGTTCCCCTTGTGGATGCGGAAGACTTAATTCAATTGCCAATGGCTTTAATGTCCCATCATCTTGCAGTAGAAGGATTGTTCTAGTAGCATATGTCTTTGTGGTGGTTGAGTTTATCCTCGTCAGGTACGGCATCAATGCATCATGATGATTTAATATAAATAACCTGTTGCTTCTGATTGCCTATATCAGGAAAAATTGAAACATCCAGTTTAGAGAGTCAATTGGAGTGTTTCTCAACAATATATATATATATATATATATATATACAGCTCTTGTATATGAATGAAGCTTTTGTACTTGATCTACTGTGAGGCCATTCATGTTCTCTTCTATTTGCTCTTTTGTGATTGTACTTTTCTGGTTTCCATACTCTTCAGGGTCTAGCTTGCTGGCTGGTGGAAACTCCTGTGAATTTAATTTAGTAAATTTCAGGGCTAAAAGACCATAAAAGAATAACCATTAGTTGGTTTACTAGAAGCTGTATGTTTTACTTGGAGGCGACTGATGATAACTGGATTTACACCAGCAAGCATCTCTCGAGCAAACTCTTCATCTGTCCTCCAAGCAGACTTGTCCTCTGCAATCATGTCATGAAATCTCATAACGTACCATAAAAATATCAAAAGCAAATGAAAATCAAGCTTGTAATTATTTGCTTACTTCGAAGGAAACCAAAGCCTACGTACATACCTTTGATTACAGCAGGCACTGGGAATTTTAGAAAGCTCTCGCCATCATTGCGAACAAGTTCCTTGAGCATCTCCCACGGGATACGATTCCTTAATTTAGCAGCTTTAGGCCCATTTGGTAGTTTAATACCCCCTTCATAGAGACTAAGAACATCTCCAATGCTGTCAAATTCATTTATTGTCTTATCACATAAGGATGTGATCTCTGGAACTAACACCTGAACCACAGATTTCAAAGCATAGGCTAGAAAATCTGAAAACTTTATGTGACCAAATCGTTCATCTCTTGGAACATATATATCTAGATTCAAAGGTGCCAATCTGCTCTCAGAGTTGGGGTCTGTTACAATAACAGAACATAATTGTTGATTGAATTGTTCAAAATCTAGGCATTTAACATGCTTAGAAAGTCATTTTGTCATCTACACGGTGTAGTTCAAGTTTCTAACCTTTTTTTGTTGATTTCCGACCAGTTCTTCCTCTTCGAGGATATGGATACTGTTTACTTCCACCAAGAACTGGGCGTGCATACTCCTTTCCCTTGTCTGGACTTCCTAAATCATTGTAGTAAGCATAATCATATACTCTGTCCCACTCCTTTAGCTTACCTTTTCCATTTCCGCGCAAGTTTATTAGCTCTTCTTCTCTATATTTGCGTAAAGGTTCAGGTGTCTGGCATGGAAGGTAGGTCTAATGTACACATGTCATGGAATAGTTAGTAATTTTATCTTTCGTTCTTTACCCTATCCTAACACTTTAATAAAAGTAGACAGGAACAGTATGCCTAATGCATTAACCATTCAGAGAAAAATCCCAGTCCGGAAAGGCTGTGTCTTAAGAAAAAAAAAATCTGCAGAACCATCATTTAAGTAAATGACTGTAGGGAAAATTTTTATTCTTCAGGTAAATACGTATGAGATATTACAAAACGAAGGAAAACAAATAAAAAAGCTTTCTGAAATTGGGGTTAAAACATAAAAAAGTAATGATTGAGATTAAATAGATATGCTTACAAAAGGATTTTTGTCATTTTATTCTAGTTTACCTTTAAATGTAGATCAACCAAGCAAAGTTGAATTACCTTGTTAGAGAAGAAGACTCGATCATACTTGTAGTAATGAGTTGGATAAACCCAAGAATTGCAGACAAAGTGCACCCTACCATGTTCAGGAACATCCTCCAAAGTCACTGTCTTGAGATAGAGCTGGCTATGATGATGATTTCTAATTATAAATGCTCCAGGAACTCCCATGCTCTCATCCCACTCGAAAGTGATGTTGAACACCGTCTCTGTTGCAGTTAATGGTGTAATCTTTTTCACCCAATTCTCCAAATATGCTAACTTTCCAAGCTTTCCTCGCAGCCCGTTGGCTGAACACATAAACCAACTCAAATTATTGAACCAGAATAATAATAATAATAATCAAACTTCTCATTAGTTTTCAAAAATAAATCGACGAAAAATCGTTTGTTTTTTTTTTAATCTCATGTAGTCTTTTTATTTTTCCCTCTTTTCATGGCTAGAGAATGTGAACAAAATGATAGATAAGATCATAAGACTGCCAACACTTGGCTAAAGAATGTACACAAAAATCAGAGGGAGAGCAAAAGGAGCTGACCTGGGTCTTGATGTACGGCACTAACAAGCTGCATAGAAACACCTTTGCCAAACACCTCATGAACTCGATCAAGAAACGAGGCTTTGAGGTCATTGAAGTCAAGAACATTTTTCTTCATCAAAACCACTGTTCCTTTGATCTTAAATCTCTCTTTCGCTGGGCCGCCTCTCGGTTGAGTTATAGGCTTAGCACAGAACACCTCCATTGTTTTCTGCAACATTTCTTTCGGGTCGGAATAGCACCCAACAGGATAAATAAATAAGCTGGAATAGAAGTGTTATGGAGGAAAGATTCTTGAAGTGAAGAGTTGGTGTTGAATAGAATGGTTCTTTTAGGGGAAAAAAAAAGATAGGGAATGTAAGCAAAGTTAAAAGGAGAGCATCAGCAAATGGAGGCTTTTTGCACTTTGCTTGCGTGCTTGAGGCAGTAATATAATATTTCTTCAGTTTCTCGACTCCCTTCCTTAGACACTATGAATTTCCAATGTTACCTAAAGAGTCTTTTAATGCTGTTGGCAACAAATTATTGGTGGGTCTTGAAATTAAAAAAATAATAATAATAAATATTATTTTTTTATTTGATTTACTATTGGATATAAAATTATGGTTGTTATGAAACCCCATAACATTAATGTTCACGAGAAAAGTCTATGGCTTTAAATAAACCTTGGAGCATTCTAAAAAAGAAAAAAAAAAAAAAAATTGTGGGGTAGAAGTTTAGCGGTCACTTTCTTTTAAAGGTATTATGATATGTAAGATTTAAATTATACAGTTGTTAGTTTATAAAATTAATTTTCATTGTAAAATTAGATTTAAAAGGATATGAAATGTAGGAACTTCCCTATTAACTAAAAAATAAAAAAATTCAACATCTAACCTTCAAACCTTCAGAAAAATTATTTTTAAATTATTTTTAATTTTTTTGAATCTAAATTATTTTTAATTAGTCTCGCGGAAATAGTGAAACATATGTTTAAGATTGTTTGGGATAATTATAATTTCGATTGTTTGGAGTACTAATATTTTAACTACTTTCAATTCTCAAAAAAAAAAAAAAAAATTGAGCATGTGATTGTGCCTAATCTGTTTCATATTTGTTTTTATCATTTTTTTTTTTTATCTATTTGTTTTTGGGTCCCTGTGTGTCAGTCCAGAAAAGAAAGAGGAGTCTTTTGTTTAAGTCTTCTCTAGATCTCTTTCACTATTGGAAAGTTAAGGAACCAGATTCCTCCAGGTCAACCCCCCACCCATAAGAAAAACAACAGAAAAACTTTGTACAAAAAAATAATAATAATAAACTATATAAGACATTTGTTTATCTCATTCTGGTCATATTTTGTGTCAACTAGGATTATGGATAGATATGCATAATCCTCTGTGTCCACACATGTTTCTCCCAGATCTTTTAGCAAATAAAAAAAAAAAGAGAAATCGTTGATTCTTTCATTGTATTTATTTTATCAAAATTTATATAATTGTAAATTATAAATTTATGCTAATGCTCAAAAAAATTATAAATTTATGCACCAGTGATAAAACTACCTAATTTAATGGTCGGACGCTTAGGATACCATTTAAATTTTGGATTCAAATCTTTTCATCCTGAATTCCAAAAAATATATAAATTTATGCCAAATAATATAGTAATAAAAATATATTTTTAATAAAATCGTGACATATGAACTTTCCAGTCATCAATTATCTCAAATGTTTTACATGCACATTAAATCTTATTACAATTCTCTCTAATTATTAATTAATTAATTTGATAAAAAAAATTACACTTTATTAAATTAGAAAAACGTTGAGTTCATTTCATGTCTTACTCTGTCTTCCTAACCACTTTATGATTTTTATTAGCAACATAATGTTATTTTCTTATATTTGGTTTTATGTGGGCATCATTATCCGGAGCAGCATGTATCACATGATGGTCAAATAATAGCAAAATAATAAAACAAAGATTGTTTATATTAAAACTTGTAATTTGGGTCGTTAATGTTTTGTCTTTTTTTTTCCTCGTTCTAGCCCTCTTCTCTTGTAGTGTATATTCTTCTAATTCTCAAATGCAAACTGTGTGTATATATATATATTAAAAAAAAATACTGGAACTGAAATTTTGTGGGGTTTATAAGGTTGTTACATTAACAAAATTTTGTTATATCTTTCATTAATATTTGGGAAGATACCAAACTTAAATATAGTGAATTTGATTGTTAACCAATAACCATATTTGTTCCTAATTATGTTAAAAAGCATAGTAATTCATTTTGAAGCAACATTTAAGATTTTACCAAATCAATTCGTCAAAAGTTAAATAGTCAAATGATATAACTTTTTTTACGATATTAATATATTGTATTTAAGAAAACAACGCTTTAAAGTCGATGCTTGTATTTAAGTTAAAAGTTAAATAGTCAAATGATATAACTTTTTTCACGATATTAATATGTTGTATTTAAGAAAATAGCACTACAAAATCAAAAAAATAAGCAAAAGACCCAAAAAAAATAAGCAACTTCTAAGAGCTACAAAATTGATACTTGTATTTAATTTGGCTATTTTCATAAGCAAAAGACCAAAAAACTAAAGATGTGTTATGTATTTTGTTTATTTCTAAATTTAATATACGTTTAATTAAATTCATAATTTAATAAAATTTTTAATTTTTTTGTGTTGAATATGCCTTTAGTCCATTATATTGTAAAATTCTTCAAAGAATTATTCATAAGACCATGCTCATCTAAAGATTAAAAATTCAATTGAGTAGAGTCATTTTTTTTATTAATTGTGTTGGAACCTATTTTGTTGTTTACATTTTATTTATCAATTTAAAATATAATATTCTTTGTAAGATTTTTTAAATTTTAAGATTTATTATTGAAATTTTATGAATAAAAAATTCATAAAACAAATAAATTCATATTGGGGCCTCATGTTTCATCTGAAATGAAAAAAAAAAAAAAGCCTTATACCGAATCAACTCCAGATTTTGGTTAATAAAAGAATATATTCATTAACCAAAACCTGTTTCACATATATATATAATTATTATGCATCATTTTCAATTTGTTATGATTCAATCAAGCACTAAATGCAGTGTCGCAAATTGAATTAAATTATTATCTCAACCTGGCATCAATGAATACACATAAAGTTATGTAGAAAGAATAAATATGCAAAAAGTTCAATTAAATGACCACCCATTGACTAATATCAGCAAGACAGCAACTGCGTTTGCCGGCCAGAACATAATACCTGGTTAGCATCCCACTAAAAAAGACAAACATTTTACACCTTTAAATGGATCAGAAACTTTTAATTCTTTAAAACAAAAATTAAGGTTTACAATTTTATTTATAAAAAAATCAACGCTCAAAGAAATTTTATTACCTCTTATGAAATCCATTAAGTTAAATTTGAATTAATTAAAATTCTTATATTTACTGAATATCAGAAGAAGTAATTATACCAACAAAAAATTCACCGATTTTCACACCTACCGTTCAAATAAAATTTGGGAGACAATTTGGTTAAAAAGGAAGAGTATTATTATATGTATTCTCACAATGGCACACCTAACGATCAAATTATTGAAGGTTTGGACAACTGGGTTACATGTCACAATGAGATATTATATTACATTTTCTGTCTTTAGAAAAAGTATGGTAATGGTACTACCTCTTATCATTGGCTTTATTTTTCTGTCATAGGCATTTGATATGTACATTATTAATATCATTTATCGTAAGCAAGAGAGTTTGAAGTTTTCTTTTAGCTATTAGCATTAAATTCTATTATCATAGACCGAGTGCCCATTAATTTATTTTACTTCACCATTACAATAATGTCCATTATACACACGTTACAGTTCTACCATTTCTACTAAGACAATGAAATGTGAATTGAACAAAATTTCTTTTCTTCTCTCATTATCAGAAACTTGGACTTTTATATATTTCAAAACTTTTTATCATTGCTTTAGTCACGTTTCTCCAAATTTTTTTATAAAAAGTTTAAATAATTTAAATATTAATAGATTGTATAATCAGTCATTTCTTTTTAAATTAACGATGTCAAATACAGTTTTACTATTTCTATAGAGACAATAAAATGTGAATTGCACAAAAAAAAATTTCTTCTCATTATAAAAAATTTAGACTTTTATATATTTCAAAACTTCTTTTCATTATTTTAGACACGTTTTTTCAATTTTATTTTAACATAGAAATTAAATAATTAAAATATTATTGGATTGTTTATACGGTGCTTCTTTTTTAAATTAACAACATTAGATATAATTTTATCATTTCTATTGGGACAATGAAATGTGAATTGAACAAACTTTCTTTTCTTCTCTCATTATCAAAAACTTGGACTTTTATTTATATATTTAAAAACTTCTTATCATGATGAAAAAAAAAAAAAAAAAAAAACTTCTTATCATCTTGTGTTTTCAATTTTATTTTTAATAGAGAAATTAAATAATTTAAATATCAATAAACTATATAAACATTTCTTTCTTTTTAAATTAACGATAGTAACTCCATACTTTAAACTATTCTTAGAGATGAGTTATCAGTTGATTAACTCTACACTTCAGAATGTTCTTCCAGAGAAATTGTTAGTTGACTATTCTTTCATTGATCAATCTTTATGATATCTTTAAAAGATCCTCATTCCCAATGTGTTTAACATTTTTAATCAAACTTGGAAACCCAAGTCAACTAACTTAAGGCCAAACCCCGCTCGATATCACCATTAATGTCTACGTTCACCTTACTGGCTATATATAATTTAGGTTAAGAAATGTGATTGATAGATTATGCAAGTATAGGTAACTATCCAACTCAACATCATGAAGAAAAACTCTTTTTTTTTTTTTAATCATATAAATAGGAGACAGAATTGTGGGTGACATTAATAGAATGTGACTATACGCAAATTAAGTGACGTCAATACAATTCCATATAATTTAGACAATTAATAGGTACAAAAAAAAATTTTCTCCTCTCTTTTACTGGAAATAATTATTTTACATAATTGAAATGTGTTAATCATTTGATTCACATATATTTTTTCATTGGCACATGTTAATTACTTTATTCGTTATAATATATGCATTGAATGTAGTTAAATTTAGCTATTTTCTATAGCTTTTAGTCAAATGCATGATATAAATTAACAGCTTTTTTTTATTATTATAAAAGGTATAAAATCTTGAATGGCAAGAAAAAAATGTGGTACAGTTTTCTTTTTTAATATAATTTTGAGATTGCAAAAACCACGAAAAAGAAATTGTCTTAGTCTTTGACGAATTCCAATAATTGAAGATGTAGTAACTTTAGTAATTAAAAAAAATGGATAATATGATGCAAAGAAATGGTTTAGTAATATAATATTTTATGTCAATTACCATTGAGATCAGTTAGTAGAGAGTTATTTTTATTTAGTTGACGTTTTAAATTCAAATTGTAATGTATGCTGTCACATTAAATCAATTATTAGAAGAAATTTATCACTTTTATAGTTCTGCTCAAATTAAATTGAATTAATTAATGTCCAATAAACTCTGAATACTAATAATTTAGAAAAAAAATAATATGAAAAATTTTATTAAATTTCTACATAATGATATTCTTTGGCAAAAGTTTTAATATTTGAATAGTCATCTACTTAAATTTTTTTGTCAGTATTATTTATAAATTATGAGTGAAAATTAATTACACACACAATATAATTTAAAGATGCTTTATAGTCTTTCCTTGTTTGCCAATAAAGGTATCAAAGCAGCACGTTAAGAAGAATAAATAAATATATATATATATATATATATAAATTAGGATGCAATTAGAAATGTAAGTTGAAATCAATGGAGTCGCAAAAGGCTTGAAGCTCTCTCTAAACACCGAAAGAGAAGGGGAATAAGTTATAAAGAACAGAAAACCTGGCCACATCCTAATCCTCACCACAAAAGGGGATCAAAAAATAATTAATTAAGAAGATTACCTAACCTTTGTTGATCAGATTTATTCTTTACTTAGAGCATCACATGCATAAAAATATATTAAGGTTGTCGTGTGATAAATAATCAATGAGTTTTAGATTATTGATATTAAAGTCATATCTAATAATAAGGTTTCCAATTTAAAGCTGAACTTCAATTAAAATTAACTGAATAGATAGAAAAATAACAATTAATTTAAAAGTTTTAGGCCGATCATTAATGAATTTGTCCAACTACATTAATAAGGTTTAGATCAAATGTTTACATCAAATGATTTAAAATATAGATCTAAGATTAAAACTATCAAATAAATTAGTGACGTCTTTTAATAATTCTTTTTCATTTATCTAGTTGAAATTTATATTAATTATGTTATTTAAGACTTATAATTAAAAAGATAAAAAATTAACAACCTTTGATTGTTTGAGATCAGTTGATAGAAATTGTTCTCATTTTATATTTAAATTGTAATGTATATAGTGACGATTAAATTAGTTGTCAAATTTTTTTTAATATTTTTATAATTATGTTTGAATGATAAATTAAATCGGATCAATTAAAATTTAATAAAATTTTAAATATCGATCAAATAAAAAAAATAAAGAACCTCTGTTATTAGTAATTAAAAATTAAGTTTTAAACTTGTTCTAATTTCTAAAACCCCATGAAATATTCCAATCGTTCTGCCATGCAACTCTCATTTTGTATGCATGTGAGTGTAGTGTAGCTTTTATTCAATCAAAAGAACACAAAGACAAAAGCTGCAACCAAAGCTCCATACCAATAACAATCAAAATACAAAATATATATAGAAAAGTAACAATTATATATAGAAAAGCTGCAACCAAAGCTCCATACCAATAACAACCAATAACAATTCTTGCCATTTCAAGTAATGGGTGAACATTAACACATAAACAAAAGAAAAGTAAGGGTCGATAAATGCAAAAGTTTGCATTATTGAAAATTTTCCTAAAATAAATGAATCAATTTTTATCAGATTTGAATTCAGAATCTTACAACTGTAACAACGACGCTGCAAGCAATCAATCAAAATAAAAATTGGCCTATTGCTATAAGATTTCAAACTATACTAACTTGCAAAGAAAATAATAGCAACTAATTACCTAATGCTGTTTCTGTATTCTCTAGTGCATATGCTTGGCACTAAATTCATAGCTGGTTGAACTCTAGCCTTTTCTTTTTTCTTTTTTCTTTAATTTTTTTTATCAAATATTTTTATTTTTAGTCACTGTCGATTATCTTTTAGATCAGTGGCAATCTCTTATTATTTTTTTTATTTTATTTTATTTATCATCCAATAAATATAAAATTTTAATTTGTTATTTTATTTTATTTGTTTTATTTTTTATTTTTTGTTCTTCATTCGTGAAGTTATTAATCTCTTTATAGGATTTTGGTGGTTCTTCTATATAGAGTTTATAGTTCTCTCTATTATGAAATTTTTATCAGTATTTCTACAATCGGACTCAATTAAAGACCATAGAGTCGATTTATGGCTAATGAACACCATAGAGTGAAGCATAAATATTGCTGAACAAATCGTCAAGTCGCAAATTAAAATAGCTCTGTCAGCGCGATTGAAGAATAGCGACGAACAATATCATATCTTCAGCGAGAGTTTTTTTTGATACTTATTGATTGTACTTTATTCATATTATATGTTCATCAAGATGTATTATTGATTTTCAATGAATAAAAAAATTATTTTTCTCAAAAAAAATCATAGCTGGTTGTTCAAAAAAAATTCATAGCTAGATTTTTATTTGCCTTTTCTATAGCTAAATATTTCTATAGTAGTTGCTCATATAATATTTATCACAACAAATAAAATTAAATATTTCTTTATCATTTATAATAAAATAAAATTTATGTGGTTTGCGCTATTTTATTTTAATGGCTAAAACCCTCAAGGTATTTTGCGAGACTTGATGTCGAATCTTCTCTATCACTCCCTCTTCATACTAAGCCTAAAAAAAAAATTACATGTAATATTTTTCTATAATTTCTCTTATTCAGTATAATGAAAATAGTTTTTTTTAGCAAATTAAATTCTGCTTTAGAATTTAGCTCTGTAGCCATTAGTTTCACCTAGTTATTCATAATCTCATGAATAAAAATAATATATTATACAAAAAATCACAAAGTGGGTTTTAAACATGGACAACAAAAAGAAAGAAAAATACATAAAAGCACGAGTAGTCGCCACTCTCCGCAAGAAGACGATCTTCTTGCATGAAGCAAGAAGAAAGTTAAACATGGTGAAAAAATGAGAATATTCCTGAGGCTGTTATGAAAGATTGTTTCGAAGCAGTTGTTGTGCCTCTTGTCATTATTCATGAACCCAAAATAGGACAGAAGCCCTCCTTTCGCAACATGATAATGGATGCTGGATTACACATGGACAAGGAAAATACCGATGAGATATCAGAAGATGAAGAGGAGATGGGAGAGGAAGAGAAATGATGACTACCCGATCATCTCAATGTCCAAAGAAGAGAAGAGGAGATTACGAAAGCCATGGGCTCAAACACTGATTGTCAAATTAATGGGACGTAATATTGGATACTGGTATCTAGAGCGTCGAATGCGTGAACTCTGGAAGCTAAAATCTGCCATAGATGTTGTAGCTATTGAGAATGACTATTTTTTAGCTAAGTTTGCTTTAGTGGATGACTATGAACTTGCCTTCTTTGGTGGCCCATGGCTGGTTCTGGATCACTATTTAATAGTAAGGAAGTGGTGTCCCAATTTTGATCCAATGAAGGATCTGATGAGGAGAATACCTGTTTGGGTGAGAATTCATTGCTTGCCAATTGAATACTACGACAAAGAATTCCTGATGAGAGTGGGAAATAAGATTGAAAAACCCATTAAAATAGACATTATCACTAGTGACATTTCAAGGGGCAAGTTTGCTAGGTTGTGTGTAGAAGTGGATTTGTTTAAACCATTGCTAGCTAAATTTCAACTGAGAAGGAGAGTCAGGCGCATTGAATATGAGGGCATCCATCTGGTGTGCTTTGAATGTGGAAAATATGGCCACCGTAAAGAACAATCCCCATAGTGGCTCATCCAACTTTCAATCTTCTACCGGCAGATCCACTGAAAGAGGAAGGAAATGTTATCAATGGAAATATTGAGCAATTAGCTAAGCCGGAGATTTTCGAATCATTTGGACCATGGATGTTTGCTACTCAAAAATCTCAGAACAAATCAGCAAGGTAATAAAAAAAGAGAAGTCAATGCAAAAGAAGGCAAGAAGGGGGGAAATCAAGAGATTTTAAAAGGGAAGAAAAAGATGGGTATAGATTTTCAGAGCCATTCCAGATTTGATATTCTTAACAGCCTTATAAAAGATGGGCCTAAGATGGGCTTTGAAAAAGGGCAATCCAGCAAGACTAACAATGGAGAAATCACCCAATTGGGCTGAGCTTCCAATGGTTACAATAATGAAAGAACCAAAGGACGTGGGTATAAGTCCCAGAGGGAAGGCAGGGTGGTGAAGGAAGATGTCAATTTGAATAAAAAAAGCTCAAGAATTGGCATTGAAAAAGGGCAATCCAGCAAGACTGACAATGGAGAAATTACCCCGTTGGGCCGAGTTTCCAATGGTTACAATAATGAAAGAACCAGAGGACATGGGCATAAGTCCTAGAGGGAAGGCAGGGTGGTGAAGGAAGATGTCAGTTTGAATAAAAAAAAGCTCAAGAATTGGCATTAAAGACTCAATCCTTCAATCGAAAACTAGAACTAGTCCCAGTATTCATAATCAAGCTGCTTCAATGAAAGAACATACCCTTATGAGGGGTGGAAAAAATGAAAATACGATGGCAATTATGGTTCACCATATTTCCCTAGATGCAATGGAGGAGAATAAAACTGAACACTACTCTCCATCTAAAATTCAAACTCATAAAATCTTTAATCACTCATCGGACCCATGTGATGAGGGATTAGAAGAGGATAATGTATCTGGTTTAGATAATGAAGACAGTGGAAATGACAATGAGTCAGACATGTATTTTGATAATGAAGAGTTGAATCCTTTTGATGAGAGTTTGGAGGCTGTAAGGGGTAATATCAATTAACCCCTTAGTAATATGGCTATCTCTGTTGCTTCTTTCCATAGATGTTGTTTTCTTGTTCATTTTTTATATTGTTATTATGAATTTTATCACTTGGAATTGTCAAGGGGCGGTGGCTCGTGCCTTTCTCTGCACCCTTAAATTTGTGTTAAAAACTCACAAACTGTCTCTTCTTGGTTTGTTAGAGACCAAAGTTAGCAGCTCTCAAGCTGATATGGTATATAAAAAGATAGGTTTTGATCATTGGGTCAGGGTGGAAGCAATTGTTTCAGTGGTGGAATATGGCTTTTCTGGAATAATGATGTTAATCTTAATATCCTGATGACTCACCCTCAATTCATCCACTTAAGAGTTCATGATTCTAAAGGAAAAGATTGGTATTTTTCTATTGTTTATGGCAGCCCTTCCCTTACCTACCGTCAACTTCTTTGGAAGGACCTTTCCTCTCGAGTGGTTGGTATTGATCTTCCTTGAATTGTAGCTGGAGACTTTAACGTGGTGCTTACAGAAAATGAAGTCATTAATCTTGCTAGGTTCTCAAATTGCAAAAGTAGTCAGTTTGCCCAATGGATTTTTGATAAAGGCCTTGTTGATATGGGTTTTCATGGAGACCTTTTTACTTGGCAAAGCGGTAGAAGTAGAGCTAGTTTAAAATTGGCTCGGTTGGATCAAGCTTTGTGTACTGATGATTGGAAGCTACTCTATCCTGATGCCACTATCCAACACCTCCCTCATTGCCAATCAGATCATAGTGCACTTCTCATTTCTCTCCCCCAGGATAATGGAATCTGGACTTCTAGGCTGTTTTGGTTTCAGGCGGCATGGTTCACACATCCTAAATTTCCTAATGCGATCAATTATAACTGGTCAAATTAACTTTGTTTAGGGGCCAATATAGCTACTGTGTTAGGGGCTTTGCATAATTGGAACAAGGATGTGTTTGGGGATGTTGTTAAGAAAAAAAAGAGATTATGGGCTCGCCTTACAGGTATTCAACAGCAGCTAAGCATTAATCCTCATCACCACCTTTTGAAATTAGATAGAAAATTGCGAAAGGAACTTGATATCACTCTTCTTCAAGAGGAGATACTGTGGTTTCAAAAATCTAGAGAAAAATGGATTAACTCAAGGGATAGAAACACAAAATTTTTTCATCTATCTATTATTATCCGGTGAGGCAAGAATAAAATTAAGAGAATATAGGATGCTAATGGTTGTTGGATTAATGATCCTATTTGGCTCAAACAAATGGCCTTTAAGTACTTTAAATCCTTATATACCGATGACAATGCTTGTGATTTGAGTATATTGCCTACTAGATGTTTCCCGGAATTGACTTCTCTTCATCGAACTATTCTCTTAAGGCCTTTCAATGCTGAAGATATAAAGGAAGCCTTATTTATGATGGATCCTTATAAGACCCCTGGGCTTGACAACCTTCATGCAACATTTTTTCAGAAAATGTGGTCGATTGTAGGTCATAATTTAATCTCCTTTATGCTTGAATTTCTACATTCTGGTGTGTTACCTTTGGAGATGAATGAGACTTTACTAGTTCTAATTCCGGCTTGAGAATTCTGAATTCCTTAAGCAACTTAGACCGATAAGTTTTTGTAACGTATGCTACAGGTTGATCATAAAAGCTCTTGTAAATAGATTGAAAAATGTCTTGCCTGATATCATTACTCCAAATCAAGGTAGTTTCATCCCTGGAAGACAGATCACAGATAATGTTGTAATTTATCAAGAGGTCATTCACACTATGAAAGGGAAGAAATCAGGTGTAGGGTATATGGCAATCAAAGTCGATTTAGAAAAAGCATATGATAGATTCTCATGGGAATTCATTGAAGCTACTCTTACGGATATTGGTCTTGACAATGATTGGATTCGTAATATTATGGCTTGTATCTCTACTTCTTATTTTGTTGTGATATGGAATGGCTCCAAATTATATGCTTTCAAACCCACCTGAGGTGTGTGCCAAAAGGACCCCATATTTTTTTATCCTTTGTATTGAAAGGTTGTCGCACCTTATTAGTAAAGCAGTGGAGGATAAAAAATGGAAAACACTGAAAATTTCAAGAAGAGGTCCTGAGATCTCTCATTTATTTTTTACGGATGATTTAGTTCTTTTTGCAGAAGCCTCTTTTAATCAGATGAATGTGGTTATGGAATGTTTGAATGTTTTCTGTGCTGCTTCAGGACAAAAAGTAAATTTTGCCAAGTCTAGCATTTTCCTTTCCCCTAATGTGAATGGTACCTTGGATCATGAACTTTCCAAATTATCAAAGATTCCCCTCACTTTGGATTTAGGAATGTATTTAGGGCACCCGTCTCTGCATGGGCGTCTATCTAAAAGTACCTATGGTCATTTACTTGATAAGGTCTCAACTAGACTTGCAGGATGGAGGGCTAGAAACCTTAGTTTAGCGGGGCGAGCTACTTTGGTGCAATCCACTCTTACAACTATCCCTTTTCTATTCAATGCAAGCAGTTCAACTCCCTGTTTCCATTTGTGATGAAATTGAAAGGCTGGCACATCAATTCTTATAGGGTGGAACAATTGAAAAAAGAGCTACTTGCTTAGTTAACTAGAATCAAGTTACTCGACCTAAGTATAATGGAGGCCTGGGAATTAAAACACTTCGCGAGATGAACTCTGCTTTTATGGCAAAGCTAGGTTGGCATGTGTTGAAGGAATTGGATCAACTATGGGCCTAGGTTATTGCCAAGAAATATTTTTAGCATAAAAAATTCTTGGAGGCTTTCATACCACATTCTAATTCTTCTTCTATATGGAGAAGTATTGTTAATTCTTTTGCCATCCTATGTATAGGTATAAGAGCCATCCAAAAAAATACTCTTTTTTGGATCCAACCATGGTTGTTAGATGTGCCTCTGATCACTTTGCTCTGGTGATCTTAGTCTGAGTGACCAATTCAAGAGGGTAGTAGATTATTGAGATGGTGACAATGGTTGGAAATGGGACCTTCTTCATGATAAATTGCCATTTGATAAGTATAATAAGTTTAATGCGTATTACTTGAGTATGCATAGTAATACAGAAGATGATTTTTATTGGAGCCTCTCTGCCCATGGTGGTTTATAGTGAAATCAGCCTATGAAGGATGCTTGCGTCAAAATGAGAATTCTCAAAGTTGGTTTTGGAAAAATTTATGGAGATTACAAATTTCACAACACATAAGAATGTTTCTTTGTTAATATGTCAAAATCGCCTTATGATGAATCTAGAGAGGATGAGATGCGGTTTCTCCTCTTGTTGCATATGTCAATGGTGCCCAAGGGAAATTGAAGATATTGATCATGTCTTGTGAGGCTGCAGGTTGGCTTCTCAAATTTGGAAAGAAGTACTATCTCATTCGGATTTTCAGAATTTTATGGCTATTGACAAAGCTAGTTGGGTAAGACTTAATGTCACTGGTGTTGTTCTAATTGAGGGAATTAAATATTGGAAGCTATTTTTCTCTATTTTCATCTGGAGATTTTGGAAATGGAAAAATAAAAGAATCTTCCAACAGCGCCATTTTCAGTTAAATAGCCAAATTAGATGGCTCCATTCTTATTTTCATAATGTCATTCAAGCTTTCGCTATGCAGAAGAATGTCCCTCTTATTGGATCAGATGTAAGAAGAGAGAAACTCATCTTTTGGGACTTCCCTCCTGAGAATTAGTTCAAGCTAAACACCGATGGATGTAGCAAGGGTAATCCGGGCATTGCAGGTGGTGGTGGGGTTATCAGAGATCACTTAGGGTGCTGGCAAGTTGGTTTTATGATTTCTATTGGCAACTGTGACGCTTCTATGGCTAAATGTTGGGCAATGTTGGAAGGGCTTTGCATAGCTTGGGCATTAGATATCTGAAGGATAGTGCTGGAAGTGGACTCTCACTTAGTAGTCCATTGGTTATCTGTGAATGCTAGTTGTGTGAATCATTGTTATAATCTTATTATGGACTGTCGAGAACTTATTGAGAGAGAATAGGATGTCAGAATTCAGCATGTTTTCAAAGAAGGCAATCAAGTGGCAGATGGATTAGCTAATTTGGCAATAGAGCAAATTAAAGGGCTGCATATCCTTGATAAGTGTCCTCATGAGATGTTTACTTTAATGCAGAATGATAGTATAGGTATGGCTTGGCCCCGTATGGTGAGGTCTTGATCCTGTGTTTGTTTTTTATGCTTTGGGGTATCCCCCTCCCTCTGTACCAAAAAAAAAATGGACAATAAACAGTTGTGCACTATAAATGAGTGTACATAACGATAATTGTACTCAACGAAATTGGAAAAATTGGTGGCCAGAGTGGAAAAGCTATAAATAATTTGGAAACTTGGTAGGAAATGTCCAGGTGAAAACCAAATTTCTTGGTGTGAAAGAGATGATAAAATTTCTTGGTCCAATCCTTTTTTTTTTAAGGGCAATCCTTAATTTTTTTTTCTTAAGCAGTGGCATTCATATATATATTTTCAGACATCTTCATCCGTCTAACGGTCAAATCTATAATAAATATTATGAATGATTAAAAATTGACACGTCTCTTATCCAACTCTATTTATACAACACTGAAAAAATATATTCCTACATAAATTTTTACGTCAAAATAAAATTATTTAGAAATTGTTAAATATTAAATTAATAATGGGCATAATACATCTATATCTTATGTACTTGTTATTTTTTATCAGTTTGATACATCAACTTATATTTTTACCATTTTAACACTTGAACTCGCCTAAAGTACAATTTTGAAACCTCTTTCAGTATACGTAGTATAAAATAGCAAATCAGCATGTATCACATTTCAAAGGTTTGACTAACCAAAAGTACAAGTAAAGGTGTCAAACTAACAAAAAGTGACAAGTACATGAGTTGCAGGTGCATTATGTCACCAGATTAGTGCATATTAGGTAAGTTTAGGTGTTGAAATGACAAAACTGTAAGTTGAGGTGTTAAACTGATAAATTATGCAAATACAAGGAGCTACAAATATATTATGCCTTAATAATACTCAAGAAGTATTAATCACATTAAATATAAGCTAGCACATGTAACACCCACTTAATAATGTGGGACTTAAACTTTTCAATTTTATCATAAAAAATTTAATAAAAATTAAAAAAATAAGTAACTAAATTGTAAAAACTTTATTCATAATATTATCTTGTTATAATGAGAATAAATTTTTTTTTTCTTCTAAAATTCGAAAAAATAAAATCGTAATAAGGAGATATTTTTCCAACTTCATCATGCTTACTTGAAGAAAAACGATGATATGAGGAGTGTTGCATTAAGTTTTGGATGGATGGTTAAGGATGATTTTTTTTTCGGGTGAATGGTCCACAATATTAACTCTAACAATGACATTTGGAAGTATTATGAACAGATAATATATTATTAAATTGTGTTTATGGTACATTATAAAAAATAGAGCTAAAAGAGGAAAGAAACTTTCCAATAGGAAGTAGCCTCTACAGCAAGAAAAATTTATATAATAGGAGGAAATTAGGAACAATGAAAAGTCAAGGTCAAAAAAAAAATTATCACAATTTTTATAATTATGCTAATACCCCCTCAAATTCAAGGTGCTATTGGAGATGCCAGCGTGAGTTTGGTGACTAATTGTTGAAAGCGATACGGAAGATGAGATTTGATGAAGGTATCCACAGTCTGATTTGCTGATGCTATTGATTGAAGATTGATTGTACCTTAAGCAACATGATGACACACAAAATTACAATCAATTTCGATATGTTTAGTGCGTTCAACAATCAATTTTGATATGTTTAGTGCGTTCATGAAATACATTATAATGAGAAATTTAAATAGTACTATGATTATCACAATGATGTGTAATACCCATATCTTCCAACAACCAACAAAGTCAAAGTAATTTTATGTAGCATCTGCAAGAGCACGGTATTCATACTTTGTGCTAGAGCGAGCAACATTTTATTTTTTACTGCATAAAAAAATGAGAGAATCTCCCAAAAACAAACACAAATGAATATTGAAAAATAATTAATAAATTTTAAATTATTGATATTAAAGCCATATCTAATAATAAGGTTTCCAATTTAAAGCTGAACTTTAATTAAAACTAACTGAATAGATAGAAAAAATAACAATTAGTTTAAAAGTTTTAGGCAGATCATTAATGAATTTATCCAAAACAAATATCGTGAATTCCCTTGCAAAACTCGTTTGTTGAATCACACTTGCATCTTAATTCTCATGTTTGTTAAGTCAAATGAATAGTGAAACAACGAAACAGGTGCAAGCCTTAGAAGCAGTTCGGAGAATTAATCACAGCAAAAAAAAAAAAAAAAAAAAAAAAGAAAGCACAGATGATAAATAATGAAACTCTATGGTCGGGTAGGAGATTAATAAGGTTTAGATCAAATTATTTAAAATATAGATCTAAGATTAAAAATATCAAATTAAATTTCTGACATCTTTTAATAATTCTTTTTAATTTATCTAGTTGAAATTCATATTTATATTATTTAGCACTTGTAGTTAAAAAGATAAAAAATTAACAACGGTTCAGTTCACTTGATAGAAAATTTTTTTTCGTTTAAATGACTGTTTTGCATTCGAATTATAATGTATATAGTGATAATTAAATTGTTTGTCAAAAGATTTTTAGTGTGTTTATAGTCATGTTTGAATAACGAATTAAATTAAATTAATTAAAATTTAATAAAATTTTAAATATTAATAATTTAAATAAAAAAATAAAGAACCTCTGTCAATACTGATTAAAAATTAAGTTTTAAACTTGTCCTAATTTCTAAAACCCCATGAAATATTCTAATCAATTTTTTTCTTTGGGGGTCATAGTGTTCTGCCATGCAACTGTCATTTTTATATGCATGTGGGTGTAGTGTAGCTTTTATTCAATCTAAAAGAACACAAACACAAAAATAATAAATCATATTATAGTTTTCAGTATGTTGAAATAAATTAGAATCATAAATATTTTAATCATTATAGTATTATTAAATTTATAGGCTTTGAGCCGATTTATTATGTTATTAACTTTGGTGTTGTTTCATCTTTTATAATATTTAGCGAATTTATATTTACATTTTTATTTATGTATTGCTAGTTTGAATTAATAAAATTATTTAAAAAAAAAAACACAAAGACAAAAGCTGCTAACAAAGCTCCAAACCAAAAACAATCAAAATATAAAATATATATGTGTGTATGTATGGGGATGTACAATTCTTGCCATTTCAAGTAAACAAATGAAAGCTAATTAAGCTTTTTAAAGCTTTGAGGCATAATGGGTGCACATTAACACAAAAACAAAAGAAAAGAAAGGGTCGAGAAATACAAAAATAATGAAAATAATTTTTTTTAGTAAATTAAATTCTGCTTGGGAAGTTAGCTTTGTAGCCATCAGTTTCACCTGGTTATTCATAATCTCATGAATAAAAACAATAAATTATACCAAAAATCACAAAGTGAGTTTTAAACATGGACAATGAACAGTTGTGCAGTATAGATAAGTGTACATAATGATAATAGCATTCAATGAATTTGGAAAAATTGGTGGCCATAGTGGAAAGCTATAAATAATTTGGAAACTTGGTAGGAAATTTCCACGCGAAAATCAAATTTCTTGGTGTGAAAAAGATGTTAAAATTTCTCTTATTTGTTTTAAACAGTGACATCTCATATCTTCTTCATCTAACGGTCAACTTTCTTAAAAATATTATAAATGATTAAAAATTGAATCTTTGCTTCTTTTATTCAACTTTCTTTATACAATGTTAAATAAAATATATTCATATATAAACTATTTTATAAAAATTTATACATCAAAATAAAATTATTTAGAAATTGCTAAATATCAAATTAGTAATATTAATCACATTAAATATAAGCTAGTACATATAACACCTACTTAATAATGTGGGAGTTAAACTTATAAATTTTATCAAAAAAAAAGTAATTAAATAAAAAAAAATTTATTCATAATATTATCTTTTTTTGAACAAGGAGATATTCATAATAGTATCTTGTTATAACGAGAATAAAAAAAAAATTCTTCTAAATTTGGAAAATATTTTTTTTTTAACAACCATATTTCGGGGAGGTTGAGGGAGAGGGATTTTAACCCCCAACCTCAATCTGGTGCCAATTTCCATACCTGAATAGTAAATCATCCGGCCTAGGTGGGATTAGCGAAAAGTAAAATCTTAATAAGGAGATATTTTGCCAACTTCATCATGTTATACTTGAAAAAAAAAGATAGGCATAATACATATATGACTTTTTGTGCTTGTTATTTTTTGTCAGTTTGACACTGCAACTTATAGTTTTACCATTTTGACACATAAATCTGGCTAAAATGTAATTTTAAAATTCATGTCAGTATACGTGGTATAAAATAGTAAATCAATATATGCCACATTATAGGATTTAATTGGCCAAAAATTATAAGTATAAATGTCAGACTAACAAAAAGTAACAAATATAACAAATACTAGATGTATTATATCATCATATTAATGTAAAATAATATATTTTAATTAAATTCAGATATTAAAATAATAAAATTATAAGTAGAACGGGTAAATATATATTATGCCAAAAGGATAAGAGGAGTGTTGCATGAAGTTTAGGTGGATTGGTAAGGATGGTTATTATTATTATTATTATTATTATTTTTGCAGGTGAAGGGTCCACAATATTAACTCTAATAATGACATCTGGAAGAAAGAAATAATTATAAATGTGACTGTTGTTGTCACAAAAATAAAATAATTTATTTTAAACTATAAAAATAATATCAACAACTAATTAAATCAAGGGATAGAGGTTGTTTTAAATTCAAGTTGTAAATACTTTAAACTAATTGTTATATATATATATATATATATATTAAATATTGAGTCTTAATTAAAATTAGTAAATTAAAAATTTGATTAGTGTTTATTTTTATATTTGAATGTGTCTTTTAAGTTATTAAAAATAAAATATTTTTAATAGTTATTTATTATTATTTTAATACTAAATAACTATAAAAATTTTTAAAATTATATATATATTACATATTTTTCTAACTTAAATCACTCAAAATATTTTTTCTAAATCATTAAAAATTTAAAAAATTATAGCAATTACTTAATAATATTTTTTAACTAAAACACTATTATACATATTTTAATACAAATTTAATAATTTTTTATTTTAAAAAAATGAATTTAATAATCCTAAAAGTAAATTTTATTATAATTAAAAAGTTATAGCAACAAAAATTAAAGAAAATAAAATTAATGTAGTTTATTTTATTTTTAATTTATTTAGTTGTTATTTCATTTAAATTATTTATATTATTTTATTTTATAGTTTACGTACTAAAATTATTAAGCCAAAAATTTAACAAATGTCTATCTTCATATTTGAATATTCACTTAAAAAATTAATGTGTTAAACTATTAAAAATTCTAATTTTTTATTAAAAATAAAATATATTTAATAATTATTTAATATTATTTTTAACTAAAACATCATTATGTATATATTACATATTTTTCTATTTTAAGGCTTCGTTTGTTTGTATAAAATATTTTTTAGAAAAATATTTTCCTTTATTTTTTAGTGTTTGGATTACCAACAAAAGTAAGTCAAAAAAAATAAATTGTTAGTCAAAGGAAAATAACTTCAAAAGAAGAAAAAATAATTTCTTATTTTAAAGATGGAAAAATATTTTCTAATATTTTTTTCAATACATTCTCTCCTCATTTATTATCTTCTCTTTTATTTTTCAATTTATTACTTCCTCGTTTATTGTCTTCTAGCCAAACATTGAAAAATATTTTCTTAAAAAATAATTTTTTCTAAAAAATTTTCTAGAAAATATTTTCCAAAGACAAAATATTTTTCACAAACAAATGGAGCCTAAATCACTTAAAATATTTTTTTAAACCATTAAAAATTAAAAAAATTATAGTAATTACTTCATATTATTTTTTAACTAAATCACTATTATACATCTATATCTATATCTATATATATATATATTAAATCCTAAGTCCTAAAATTATTAAGTCAGCCTAAATCACTTAAAATATATTTTTTTAAGCCATTAAAAATTTAAAAAAATTATAGTAATTACTTCATATTATTTTTTAACTAAAACACTATTATACATACATACATACATATATATATATATATATATATATATATATTTA
>CATIWM010022049.1:0-18534 GCA_949671775.1 Mallotus repandus | reverse complement strand
TTTTTACTTAATATTTTTATTATCTTTAGCAAAAAAATGTTGAGTAAAAAAATATTAAAAAAATAGATAAAGATAATAAAAATATTAAGTAAAAAAATATTAAAAAAATAAATAAAAAATTTTGAAAAAAAAGACAACTCTAGTAATAAAGGAGATAACTATATTTAAAAGAAAAAAAATTTAAAAATTATTTTTGACACAATATTTTTGAAACTTTTCAAGTTAACATTTTTGAAAGTGTTTTTTTGGTTTGTGTAAAGATTTTTTTTATTGGGCACGGATTGGGCTAAAGATTAACGTCACTTATCCGACCCGAACTAGGACGCCGCCCGATCCTGATTGCCCTGAGTAGTAAGGGATTGGACATGAATCATCTTTGCAGAGACACTTCTCTCTTCTCTGTGATTGAGATCTGTATTTTTTTTTCCCGTCTTAATTCATTGTTATATTTCAAGTGAACGTCGAAATCGGGTAATTATTGCTTTAATTAATTTCTTAATTTGATATTCTTTAATTTTTTTGGTTTGAATTCAAGCTTCAGTCTTCAGTTTTTTGTTATCCGCTTGCTGTCCGATTCTTGTTTCTATATTTGATTTTTTCAATTAGGGTTTTTTTTTTTAAAAAAAATAGTTTACTTTTTCTCTTTTCGTGGTGATTTTGCTGTGAATTTTATAGAAGTGCTTGCTTTCTATTATTATTATTATTATTATTATTTTGGGTTTTACGTATTGATATAATTGGAATTGGTTTGAATTGGTTATGAGAAGGTTTAGGATCAAATCATCTGGTTCCTAATGGTAGCTGTTGCTTTTTTTCCTCCTAAGAATTTGTTATACATTAGGTTGGCTTGTTAAGTGTCAAAGCAGCATGCCTTAGAATCGAATTGTTGATTTTGATGTGTGATTATGTGGGTAATTTCTTGTAATCACTATAATATGCTTCCAACATTGTTCCTTTTGTACTACATTATATTCTGTGATTGTATTGCTTTAGATACTATTCTAAGGATTCTAGAGCCTGAACAACAGTCTTAAGGGTTTTTTCTCTCCTTGGTGTTGGGCCTAAAATTACCATTTCAATCAGTCAATTCAGGCAGCTTTTTGTTTGTGCATTTCTATGTGATTATATTTATATCTATCTTTGGTGCACACATGCGTGTGGGCGTGCATGTTTCTATGAACATTTTATTTTTTTTTAAGAATTCTATCCTTATTGATCATATTTACCATTTACATTTTTTGACCTCCTCTCTTCTGGTTTTTCTCTTCCATCACTGGGCATGTTGAGATTAGGTGTTACTCATTTTCACAATACATGTGTGGTTGAGTCACTACTTTCCTTTCTACAATTTCAGGAGTTGGTTACTTACATTTGTGCATTTTTTTTGTTGGACACATATATATTACGTTTGGTGAAATGCAGCTTTATAAATTACTTATGTACTCTAGTAGCATATGGATTGAGGTGTGATAGCTTCTATGGTCATTGAATTGCTTGTTACTGATGAATAAACGTTGAATTACTCTTCAATTTTCTTGTTTCAGCTGATGCAGAGTATGGACGACATGGACATTGAACAAATAGTGGATATCCCTGATACTCCTGATAGAATAACCTCACGACGCATAAATGGTGTGCAATTAGGAAAACAAAGTAATTCACATGCAGCTGGTCCTTCAATAACTTCTGATTTTAGGAATAAAGAAAGTCTGAATCAGCCGAGGGCTAGAAGTAGGCCGGTCAGTGAAAATGGTTTTAACAGAAGCCTTAACTTAAATTCTGGAAGAATTTCTGTCAAGAAAGATGAACTTGAGCCTTGTAACCAATCTATTACTTTTTCTCCATTACGAAACTCCCATCCTCCCCAGAGTGCTCCTTTGTTTAGAAGAGGTGCAGTGATTCACCCCAAGACTGAAATGGAGCATTCTTTTGGAATGCAACATTTGGACAAAGGGAAAGCTGAGGTTACTAAAATCACTTCCAGATCACCCGATCACATAGATGATGATGTTTTATTTGACATGGCTTTTCCACGTGGTGCATCTAAAGAGACAAGAGATGCTCAGGTATCATCTAATGGTGGCTCCTCATTACATGTTGCCCCTGAAACATCCAGCAGTATTTTTAAGGGAAAGGAAAAAGTAAATGTCAGTGCATGTAAGAGTTCTGGATTGGATACAAATCATGGAAAAGGGATTGATCCCACTGTTGGTTCTCCACATAAAACTGGAAAACAAATGTGTGCTTCTCATCCATCTGTTACTTCACCAAGAGTCACTGGGCATAAACGACTGGTGCGAAATGGTTGCATTTCTCCTCATAATATAGCCACTAGGCAACAAAAATTAGCTGAAAGTCAGAGAAATGGTTTCATTGATGTTGGAAAAGATGATTCCAAGAACATGGTTTATGATGGCCCATCTGCTGTAGATATCAGAGATATAATTGCTGGGGACAAGAATGAAGAGAATAGTTGTTGTAGAGATAAAGGAAAAGGGTTGGTAATTTATCCTTCAACATCAATGGAACATGATGCACAAATTGTCCATGTGTCTGCGAGGTAATTTATCTGCACTGCATTGTTTTGCTTGTTCGAATAATTTTATTCCCCTTTCATTAGATGGACTATTTAATTAATTTATTTAGGAGTCAGCTATGTTAGTCTTATAGGCATATATAGCATTTTCCTCCAAAACATTAACAAATTTTGCAGGTGACAGAATATGTCATGTTGTTGAACTTCTAATATTATTTTAAATTATTTATGGTTGATTTTTGTTTGGTGCATCTATCTCTTTTTCGGATTATTAACTGATGGGTTTCTCTTTCCTGTCGTGGTGATCAACCTTGGCTTGTTGTATCCACTGTCCTGATGCAGATCTGGGACTAATGAAGCACCTAATGAAGCCAGTGACACCTTCAGAGATACATCATTAGGTGGTTGGAGAAGTACACTCAACCATGCTAAGAAAATATATCATGCAGATGATGAAATCTTTGCAGATAAACAGCATGAAAATAGAGGGGCAAGGAGAAACATTGGGACCGAAAATGTTTCCAGCAATGCACATGATTCTGGAGATCTGGGAGAAGCCCAAAGAGCTTCCAGGCTTGTGTCTGGGTTCAGTCAAACAAATCAACCGCATCGCATTGCAAATATACATATGAAAAGACAAAAGAAACATGGATTAACTTCAAGAAATCGCAGTGAACACTCCACAATGATCCCTGATGACTCAGAAATTATGTTCCTTGGTTCATCTGAGGAGTCATCTAGTACCAGATCATCCAGAACTTTGACCAGACAACGTCGAGGCATTTTGCATCCAATTTATGAAATTGATGAGTTGCAACCTGAGAGAACCGATAACTCTCAGGGATTAGGTTCTGGAAATGACAATGAGGCAGATGTGAGGGCAAGACAAGTGGAAGCAGATGAGATGTTGGCTCGTGAACTCCAAGAACAATTATATCAAGAGACGCCAGTATTTGGAGGCAGTGAGGTTTGTTCTTCTTTAACTGGATCTCTCTTTTCCCTCATGATGTTATCTAGTTACTATGTTTGATGCTTTAGTTGTCAGTCTTTCATGTTCGTTGACATTTATAACAGATTGATGATGACGCAGCATGGTTACTGCAGCTGGAGGAAGATGTATTTCCTGCTGCTTTTAGTCAAAATTACCCCACATCACATCTTGTAAGTACGCTTCTTAAATTTCAGTGATTTTGCCACTATTGTAAGTTCTCACATCAGTAATGGTGTCAACACAATTGTCTTTATCCATTTTGATCTGATCAAGGCTTGCCATATTTTCTAAACAAATCCAAAAGCTATGTTTGTGTATCAGTGTATCATTTTCCAAATGATGTGATCTAGAGCAATGTACCTTTAAGAAACATATTCAAATCTGAAATTTTTTCAATAAATTGATAACTTTGAAATCAAAGAATAGATTAGAAAAACTAAGTATCATACATTGGCTTAAAGGGTTTCTTTTGCATCAGACAGAGAATTTGAATCATGTCATCCATAGGGTTTGAATTGCATCAAGCAACTAAAGGAACTGAATAATAAAGCATTAAAACTAACACAGATCTGGACTCCACTTTAAGACTCATAAAATAACGACTAAGCCCATTCTGGAAAAATATTGTTAAATTATTGAAATAGCATGCTTATCAAAGCTCTCCAGCTGCTGCACTTTGTACGATAAATTCGCCAAAATTATTACATAATCCTATTTGTAGGTATCTCATTTTTTGCATCCTCTGCTTTGAATTTTATATAGAGAAGGTCAGCAACCACACGTACAAATAGACAGTCTCAGCCACGGTCATTGCAGAATTCTTTAAATAGAAGAGGAGCCCAGTCTCGACTTCTGTCTACTAGAACTTCACAATCAAGGAATCGCTTGTTCAATCAGCCTCCTGCAGGATTATCAAGAGCTAGAAATCACTCATTTACCTCATTATCCATGACAAGGAATTTCCCATTTCCTGAGGAGATGGACCTAGACACGGTATTTTTCCCATATTATATACTATCTATCATATGATATTCCTCTTCTTATCTTCTTCCTTTTCTTCTCTAGTCTTCTTCGGCTGCTATATGTGGTGAACTGATATTTGATGTAGTTGGAGAGTTTTCATTGATGATAATGTTGTTTACTCATTTGATAGTTTGTTTGGAGATTTTGTGGCTGTTCCCATCATTGGATAATTTAGCTTTATGTGAAGTTTTAAGAGTGAGTGTGCTTGTTTGTTTTGGATTGAATGGTTACTTTGCCATGGTACCAAAGCCTCTACATCAAATAAGGCAAAGGTGCCATGCTTCAAGCCCAGTGGGCATTTGCAAGCAGAGGCATGATAGAATATGAAAAATATTCTGGGATGGCTTGAACTTCTGAGTTGAATGGTTCCTTGACAATGTTAATTGTATTGCCAATTTTTGCCGGGTATAACTTAGTGGTTTCAACTTTGGAATACATTATTCATGTTTGGAATCATGTGAAGTCAAATTAGGTGTATTGTTGTTAATAATACAATAGTCAAAACGGATTTGATGATTGTATTTGGTTAGTAGATTATTATGCGTCTACTGGATACAAGTTATAAATTATTCACATAAATTGCATATTTCTGGAGTGTGCATCTTATTTTAATTTCTGGCTGTGAGATTGATTTATGAATTGTTCTTCTACATACTTGTTTGGACAAGTTTAGACAACTGATCAATAAGCCAAATATTGTCTTTATTAAAGGATTTTCATCACCACCCTGCAGAGACTTTGGTGAGTGACAATGGCAGCATAATCACATTGTAGCCCATCCAAAATGGTATTGCAAGTGCTGTTATTGTCATTACCAAGTTAAATCTTCTGACTAGTCCCTAGTTTATACCCATTATGTAGGACGGCCTTGCATTATGGAAGATTAAAATGGAGGTTGGTTCCCATCAATGTAATGATTTGTGGGCACATATATTAAGAAGAGAGATGTTATTGGCACTCCCATTATTATAATTATGACTAATGTATACGGAAAAGTAGAAAGGACAATAAATATTTTTGAATTTTTAATAATAATGGGGGTGCCAGTAACACAAATGGGAGTATGAACATCCCTTCACATCAAGAATTAGGGTTGTACCGTAACTTAACAGTGTATTTGCTACATAAATAAGATAGTAAACTATGGTCTAGCAGTTAAACAGCTAAGAGAATGATTGGACTCTTGTGCTGCAAACAAGGTTTGGAAGCTTTTTTCTTACATAAAAACCAGCTAGAAGAATGATTGTATTAGTTCACTTGGAAAGGAGTATAGCCTGTTTACAAGCATTTTACCCCATAAAAACCCTTAATAACAATTGACTAGATCCTTAGATAAAATAATTTCTGTTATTACTTCTCCTCTGCCTTTAGAAGTAGCAGTGATTTGAGTGTTATCCCATAGGCATATGAGGAGAGCGAGCATCTTGGACTTTATGCTTTCATACAATTCCTTCATTTTCCTGTATGTATTTATCTTTGTGGTGACAGTCATCTGACAGCTCCTCAAGTATATTCTAATTGTGCATGGTTGCAATATTTTGCTCTTTGTAAACTATAAAAAGAAAAAAAAAAAAAAAAAAAAAAAGAAAACTGGTAGTTTGGTGAGCATATCAGGTGTGTGGCATGTGTGTGCCGCTTAATAATGAAGCCGATTTCTTGTTTCTCAAATCTCAATGCAGAGACTTGATTTATTGGAAGCATTAGAAGATATGAGCATGACAACTAGTCAAATTCTTCAAGTTCAGCGTGATTTCAATGAGTAAGATTTTCATTTGTTATTGAACTACTTTTGTGGATGACAGATTTAAATGATCATCATGTTTGTGGAAAGATCCATCTAAAATGCATGCTGATGTAGAATAACTTGGAACTAGGAGTCATGCTAATTGCCAAGCTTGTCTTCCCAAGGAAATGCCCATGTGCAGTTCTGCTTGACAAATTGTTCTTTCACCATCTGCTCTGATGATCCTCTCTCTGTCTCCAATTTTTGGCCTGCCTTAGTGACTTCGTTTTATGACTTGTTTCTGACAAGCATCGAGTAGATATTTTTTCTGAAACTATTGCTCATTGCCATTCAGTTTAGAATCCTATATTTGATGTGCACTCAATCCAAATTGCATATTTAGAGTTAAAATGTTAACTTTATAAATGTCAAGTAGGAAGTTCATATTTTAGGTTGCATTTTGTTACTGACCCTCAGATTAGGCCTTCTTTTTGACAATGTACCATATGTTCATCCTCCGTTTCTCCTTGAGTATAATTTTCAGGTTATATTCCCCTATATGATTTTGATAATCATATTGACACTTTGAACATATATAATGCATCTCTTTTTTTTTTTTTGTCCTTCCACAGAAATGATTATGAAATGTTGTTGGCCCTCGATGAAAACAATCATCAAAATGGAGCATCAATCAATCGAATTAACAGTCTGCCAGAGTCTGTAGTGCAGGTAGGTTGACTATGAGGACACATATGCAGTTGTGTTGGCATGTGTGCTTGGTTTTCAAGTGGAGAAAACATGAATAGGGCCTAGATACTGTTTTCAGCACATTTAACTGCTGATATTTGTGTTTTATTCTCTGTTTTTTATTTTTGCAGACTGAGAACTTTGAAGAAGCTTGCGCAATCTGTCTGGAGACACCATCTGTTGGAGAAACTATACGTCATCTCCCGTGCTTGCACAAATTCCACAAAGACGTAAGAATTTTCATTTTTCTTCAATTTGAGAATTAGTTTCAATTATTTAAGCCATTGTTGTTTGACTGTATATATTCCCCCTTTATTTTCG
Source organism: Mallotus repandus (assembly GCA_949671775.1). Taxonomy (NCBI): domain Eukaryota; kingdom Viridiplantae; phylum Streptophyta; class Magnoliopsida; order Malpighiales; family Euphorbiaceae; genus Mallotus; species Mallotus repandus. Next base: position 11,193 of record CATIWM010022049.1, on the reverse strand, counting down.
TAGTGTATTGATCCATGGCTCAGCAGAAGAACATCCTGCCCTGTTTGCAAGTCATCAGTGACTTGATTTGCACTGATGAATCTCAGTGCTTCAATTCTCATGCTGCTTCAGGTTCCCCCAAATATGCAATTATTTTGAAAGGTAAATCATAAGTGTAGACTTCTGCAACATTAAATAACAGATTCTGCACTTGGATGCAACCTGGCCATGCCCCTTCTTGAATTTTGTTTTGTTTAAATCATCGGTCATTATGCTAAAGTTGTCAACCAACTACTAGTATAGATAGTGTTAATGACACTTCCTGCAATTCTTTTGTATTAATTTATGATCTCATGTTGGGCATAGATTGTAGATCGGGGTTGAGCTGAGCCGGGCTTTGGTAATCTGGTAACAGAACCCTTGACCAATAGATTCTAATGAAGTCAGTTAAGAGGAAACACCATCCAGAACCCAGGCATCTGAGGTGATGATCTGGAGCATTTAATGCGCAAACAGATACAACCTTTGTGCGTTTAGTTTCCAGGGTGAAAGAAAATGTGGAAGTGCAAGATTGCATATGCATGTTGCCTTTTGTGCCATGTCTTTGGCTTCTTGATAGCAATAGCCATTATCAAGGCATTTTAACCACCCTCCATTTCTAAGCATAATCAATCAGCATTTGATTTGATTTACCTTGGCTACTTTTGTACAAGGGACATCTACATCGACCGGAGTGTATTTCGTTGTTTCTGTGCGTGATAACTGCCAAATGTAAGCCTTTGCTTGGAGATTTTGAATGCTTCACCTTATGTATTTTTTATGCATAAGAGAACTTGCATGCAAAAATAAATTAATTGAAATACACATAAATTACTCCAAAAATTAATTTTAAAATTTGGCTAGTTCTTATTGTTGCAAGGCACAGCTACAGCTAGAGAATGTTTACGTAGATGGTGTTTGGTTTAGGTTTAGTTGATGGAAGTTGATAGTGATTTTTCATTCAACAGCTAGATCAAAGGTGTGATTAAAAGTATTCTAATTAATATCTGGACTGCATCAAGTCTATTTTGAAGTTTTTTTTACCAACTTATAAATTTTAATTTATTTTTTATTTGGACTATATTACCTTTATTAAAATAACTAATGGTTAAATAACTTTTTTTAATTAAATTTATATAATTAATTTTTTACACTTAATAAAAAAATAAATATTATTTTAAATTATAATTATTAATTATATAATCATTAAATTTTCATTTATAATGTTTAAAAAAATTCATAACAGTGAAATCTATATATGCAAGCTTACTTTTAAATAGTTTCGAGTGCTATCTTTTATTATTATTAACCATTTTTAAATAATGTATATAAGTAAAAAATAGGGCTATTTGAAAATTTAATCATGATTTATAGTGCTTTTTGCAATTTAATCACAATATTTTAATTTTGGCAAAATAAAACAGAAATTTACAAAATTTTGCAATTTGAATCCTGTCACTTATCCGGTTAACCAATACTTATGTGTTAGGCCAAAGTTGGGTCATGAAGCTACGTTGGATTTTTTTTATTCCACTTCAAAACTATGGGTTTTACTCTCCAAAATGCACCGTTTTCATCTAAGTGGATTTTGCTTCAAATTAAATCATCATCATCATCTTTGTCTTCTTCCTCTAACCTAAATTTGAAACCCATTTTACCAGTAAGTCATAGAAGGCCGTTTGAACTCGAATTGTAGCCCATTCTTGCTTGACCACAGTAGCCATGGTAGCGAGGAATACATCATTAAGAACAAGACAAGAATTAGATGACTCTGATGATGACATATGACCCCTTTGGAGCTTTTCGATGAAGATGATCCAAAACCCTCCGATGAGCTTCTCCATAGCCTCCATTTCTTTTTTCCTTTGTTTTCACTCTGTTTTTTCAAAAAAAAAAAAAAACTAAATTAAAGAAATCATTAAAAAAAGCTTTTGTACTCATGGTATGCATATGCATATTCTATTACAAAACCAACTTCATAATTATAGTTTCATTTTTGTCTAAAACTTTCTATTTTATTTATTTATTTTGGATAATAGCAGTTAAATAATATCATTGTTAAAGAAGCTTTGAAGACACAATTTCTATCTTCATCTTTCGAATTCCTGGAGAAAATTAGAAATTTAGAATTTAGTAATTACCTCAATCTTAGCTTTTCCTAGTATAACATCAGATTCAATAAAATCATTAGCAGCTATTAAGGTATGATCACTGTCGATCTCTGATATTGCATGGCGGCCTTTATGATCAATAACCATAGCCATTGAATCCTACATCATCATCATCATCATCACATAAATAAATCCTTGAATATATGTCATAAATTTTATACAAACCCAATCGAAATCAACACCGCATTCGATAGCGATACTTTTAATCAAATCAAAAGCAGATGAATCAGCACCAATAATCAAGTCATGTCTAGAGAAAAAGAAGTCAATCACAACTACTAAATCCAAAGAGCCTCCAAACTCTAACCAAACACAACATTTCTGATTAACAAAAAAATAATTAAAATAAATAAAAAATTGGAGTCCATGAGTGTATGAACATACTCTAGATGGAAGGTGAGAAGAGAATGATGCCATTGTACAAGTACTGGCCATATCTCTGAATCATAAGCTTCGGATCGTCTGCGAGTTTGAAATCGAGGTTGAAACCACGATATTTCAAAGAATTAAAGAAAATGGAGTGCGATGATTTGAGAGTGAAGTTGTCCAGCAGCACCAGTATGCGACGATGATCGGTCGGAGATTCCAACGAGAAGGAGACAGAGAGAGAATGAAGAAGAAGAAAAAGATGGTGATTTAATTTGAAGCAAAATCCACTTAGATGAAAACGGTACGTTTTGGAGAGTAAAACTAATAAAAAAAATCCAACGTGGCTTCTGAAAGGAAATCAGTTATGCTACTTAGGCTTTAAGAATAGTGTGGTGAGCACTAACCTAAGTAGAGTAAATTTTAAAAATTTACTTTCTCATAACCCTTCATCATATGAAGAATTCCACTCCTATGAATCCATTTTGCATTTAAACACATAGCTAACAATACATCAATATGTATAAACACAAGAACTTAGGAAATCTAAGTTATGGAATACTTACAATCTCCTAAGTTTGGTGTAGACCACAAGTATTCTACTATGTTGTATTGCTCTTGGTTTGAATCAATGCTAAGCCACTCAAATGTGTGGCCTTTAGCTTGAAACACCAAAGTCTTCCAATCACCTTCTTACTTTTGATCAAGTGAAGATGCAAGTCCCTCTCAAAACCCTTTAAAAACTTGCTCTAACTTAGTCCTTTGCAAGAACTTAAGAGTATATATTTGGTATATGTTATGTTTCCTTTCGGTATATACTTTTACCAATCCCTACAAATTCCACTAACTTTTGATGGAATCACTTCTCTCCTTAGAACTCTTCTAAGGATATATTTATATGTAGAGAAATTAAGTTAAGTTTGATATACACCAATTAAAATATCTCTTACACCACATCACTAGTATGCCACCTTGCACACCACCTATGACATAGTTAAGAGTGCAATTTGTGTAAATATCTCATTAGTGTCCAAAATAGGATGTAGAGATTTAATCACATCTCATGCTTAAGACTACATCCATTCTACACTAATTAACTTAACCCACTCATTATCTTGCCCTAAAGTCAACAAAAAACACATATGAGATAATATCTCCCTAATATGCCAAATATGACTTTATATTGATAAATGAACCTGAGCTTGGTTATTAGGCCAAGCCCAATCCATAAAATCAATTGGGCCTAGATAATGGACTTGGACCTTTTAGTTGGGCCAACCTTGGCTTAAGCTCATTCCATCAAACTAATGGGCCTTAGATTGATGGGCTTTAGAGTTGGCTAACATTTGGCCTAAGCCCATTCCATCAAACAAATGGGTCTTAGATTATGTTAATATGCTTTGGATTAATCTTTGGGCCAAAACTCTTTTGGGCCTAGGCCTACACACATTGGGCCAGTAATCTAAGTTCATAAGGAAACAACACATGTTCTTTATTTCACACTTTAATTAATATCTTATATCAATCAAGTATTTAATAATGAAACTCTTGGTGGAATTAGATGTCATGATATGCTAGAATCATTGCTCAAAGCATAAATCCAATTCTATTAATCTTAATTAATTGATTAAACTCTTTAATCAATAATTAGATTAATCGGGTGATATTGAAAAACTCTTTTAGGTGTGACTTACTAGGTTCATGTCTAATTGACAATGAGAATATAATATCAACTCTTGATAGTATTTGAAATTCTTTCAAGCCTAAATATGAAAAGTCCAATTATACACTTTTAGTTATCATAAGTTGTGAGTCACCCCTAACATCGATATCACAACTACCCAATTAGAAATGAATGCATATGATGATTCACACGAACCCTTTGATCATAATTATCGTGCACTAAAATCGCTTCATTTGAAGATCCCAATAAAGCCTAGAGTCAAGGTTTAATCAAAACTCCAATAACTTTATCATATGACCTCATCTCAAGTTATTCTTGATAAAAACATAATTGATACTAGAAACACTTTCTAGCACTAAAACTCTTTCAGACTATGTTATGTTTGTCTTAGGCAGGAACTTATTCATCAAGAATAAATTTAGATGGCATAGGATCTATCCCAGTTCACTCCAGGCAATGAATCCCATCTTGGTAGAACACTCATCTCTACATTTAACTGACTAGAGCCACCACACGCCATATACACATGTGTGAATAACACAAGTATATAGGCGGTAACAAACTTTAACCACTCAAATGTGGATGATTGTGTCACCTCAGGTCAAAGGACTATATGCACCATTATGACTTAGATTGTGATTGTTGATTATAAGTGAATATCCTCGCGATCACTAATCTAACGTCACTGTTCGATCCACCTATCACATGAGTATCCACATGTCTATTATGATATCTCATATCAAGTATCATAAGACTCACTACCTCCCACTATTAGCATCAAATACTAATCAAGGATAATAGACAGAGGTCATAGTCTAATTAATATTACCCAAATATTAATTAATTGACTATGAACAATTTGTAGCATATGTACTAAATAAATTTGTAACTCATATTATCAACTCTTGATAATAAATTTATTTAACATAATGCTAAAGGGTGAATATTCAAATAAACAAATACTTTATTTAAATAAATATTTTATTGCCATAGAAAAAATTTACAATGTCATCTTATATTATAAGAATGACACTAGGGCACATCTATACTAACAATCTCCCACTTGCACTAGCACCATTCACTACAATATCTAAGACTCATCTTCTCAAGATAATGGTCTAACTACTGCCGAGTTAAGCCTTAGTCAATGGATCAACCACATTGTCAGCTGAAGGTACCTTTTACAAGAGCACATTGCCCTTCCCAACAAGTTCTCTGATAATATGAAAATGCCTTTCTATGTGTTTGGATTTCTAGTGAGACCTTGGTTCCTTTGCCAAAGCAATGGTGCTCTATTGTTGTCACAATAGAGAGGAATCGGGGACTTAATGGAAGGAACAACTTCTAGTTTAATAATGAACTTTTTAATCCAAACAGCTTCTTTAGCAGCATCCGATGCAGCTATATACTCGGCCTCTATAGTGGAATTAACAGTGATACCTTGCTTGGAACTCTTCCAGCTTACTGCACCTCCATTACAGATAAACACAAACCCGGAGATAGACTTTCTATCATCCATATTTGATTGAAAATCAGAATCTGTAAAGCCATCTATTTGCAAATTACCTTCTCCATAAGTCAAGACTAAATCTTTAGTCCTTCTCAAGTACTTAAAGATTGCCTTAACTGCCATCCACTGTTCCAAACCTAGATTGGATTGAAACCTGCTAGTACACTAATAGCGTAGGCAATGTCAGGCCTAGTACACAACATAGCATACATTAAGCTTCCTATAGCCGAAGTATAAGGAACTTTGGCCATTTGCTCCATTTCCTAGGGTATTTTAGGTGACATACCCTTGGACAAATGAACACCATGCCTAAATAGTAACAATCCTCTCTTGGAATCAAGCATGTTGAACCTCTTCAACATATTTTCCAAGTAAAGACTTTGGGATAAACCTATAATTCTCTTCGATCTATCTCTATAGACTCGAATCCCGAGAATGTAGGTTGCCTCCCCTAAGTCCTTTATATCGAAAGTTTTAGATAGTCATACTTTCACAGAAGTCATCATTCTGACATAATTTCCAATGAATAGAATGTCATCCACAAATAAGACTAGGAAAGTGAGTTAACTCCCACTAACCTTTTTGTAAACACATGACTTTTCTTCATTCTTAATAAAACCATAAGAACAAACAACCTCATTGAAATGATGATTTCAACTACTTGAAGCTTGCTTTAAGTTATAGATAGATCTATTAAGCTTGCACACCTTTGAGCCTTCCTTAGATTCATAACCCATAGGTTGCTCCATGAAAATGTCTTCCTCAATATAACCATTAAGGAAGGCGATCTTGACATCCTTTTGCCAAACCTCATAATTATAGTGTGCGGTTGTAGTTAAAAGAATCCGTATGGATTTAAGCATGACTACTGGCGAGAAGGTCTCCTCATAGTCGACCTCTTGCCTTTGGCGATACCCTTTCGCTACAATCCTTGCTTGATAGGTCTCTACCTTTCTATCTACACTAATCTTTCTCTTGAAGATCCATTTACACCCAATAGGTACAATACCCTCAGAAGGATCAACAAGTGTCCAGACTTGGTTTGCATACATGAAATCCATTTCGGCTCTCATAGCCTCAATCAATCTTGAAGAATCTTTATCACATAAAGCTTCCTCATATATAGTAGGATTATTAACATGAATGATTTCTTCATGAACATGCAAATCTTGCATATCATGAAGTAAACCGTATATCTCCGGCGAATGAGATACCCTAATAGATTTTCTAGGAGTCATTGTGATGACATTCTCAATTGGTATAGGCTCTTTGGGTTGATCAATATCCATTTGATCAATTTGTTGGGCTTCTTTAGATGATTCCTCATCTAACATTATCTTCCTTCCTTTGCCACCTTCCTTTAGAAACTTTCTTCTTAAGGAAAACATCATCTCTGCTTACAACAATAACTTGTTCAGCAAGAAGATAAAAGCAATACCCTAAACTATCTTTAGGATATCCAACAAACCTTCCTTTAATCGATTTCACATCCAACTTGTTTGTTTTTAGCCTTTTAATAAAAGCTGGACATCCCCAAATCTTAACATGTTTAAGATTTGGTGTTCTACCATGCCATATCTTATATGGTGTAATAGTAATAAATTTTGATGGAACACGATTAGGGATATAGCAAGCCGTTTGGAGTGCAAAACCCCAAAGCGAAATGGGAAGATCAGTGTAGCTTATCATAGAACGTACCATATCCAATAAAGTGCTATTTCGCCTCTCAGACACACCATTTTATTGAGGTGTTCTAGGCGGTGTGAGTTGTGATGTAATACCATGTTCCTTAAGGAACTCAATGAACTTGGTACTTAAGTATTCACCTCCTCGATATGATCTTAGAGTTTTAATACTTTTCCTAGTTTGGTTTTCTACTTGGGCTTTGAATTCCTTGAACTTTTTAAAGGATTCACTCTTGTTCTTTATAAGGAATAAGTACCCAAACCTCGATAGATCATCTATAAAGGTTACAAAGTAGTAGAAACCACCTTTAGCCATTTTAGTAAATGGTCCATATACATCACTATTTATGATTTCCAACATATCTTTGGCTCTTGCCATTTTTCCAACAAATGGTGATATAGTCATCTTGCCTTAAAGACAAGACTCATAAGTCGGATTGGATGTGGATTTAAGATTGCTCAAGATTCCCATCCTTTCTAACTTCGTGATCCTATCCTTTACAATGTGACATAATCTCAAGTGTCATAAATGTTTGGAGTTAGAGGCATTTTCAATTAGCATTACATTTGTATTACTCACATTAACTTGAGGCTCATTGTTATTGAAATTATTATCAATATAATATAAACCATGTATTAAATAACCCATGCCTATTTTATTACTTCCAAAGTAAATATTACAAACGTCTCTTTTGAAAAGAAATTCATAACCTTTTCTAGTCAAACTAGAAATAGAGACAATGTTTTTATAGGCATTAGGAACATATAATACATCATCCAACAATAAAACATGATCATGCAAATCAATAGAAGTAGATCCTATAGCCTTGGCCGCAATACTTGCTACATTGCCAAACTTTAAGGTTACTTCATTAGGCCTTAACCTTCTCTCATTTGCTAGATCTTGCAAGGATAAACAAATATGAGAACTAGCACCAGTATCCAATACCCATACGTTAGATGAGCTCTTAGAACATTTAGAAGCATATAAATTAGAGGAAGTCTCACCTTCCCCATGATTGCCCTTTCCTTTTGTCTTGAAAGACTCAAGGAACTTAGGATAAGTCCTCTTCCAATGCCCTTCACCTTGACAATGGAAACACTTTCCCTTGTTTTTCTCTTCCCTCATACGTGCCTTGCCCCTATTCTTGGCTATGCCACCCATAGCCTTGACAACACTTGTCTTGCCTTTCTTTTTCTTATTGCCTTTCTTTTTAGTCTTACTAGAAGATGCAATAAGAGCAACCTCCTTCCCTTTACTACCTTGGATAGCCTTTTGGGCCGTTACTAGCATGTTCATAAGCTCTACAAGAGTACACTCTATTTTGTTCATATGGAAGTTTGCAATGGTTTGCCCAAATGATTTTGGAAGGGATTAAAGGATCAAATCCATTTGGAGATGGAAGTCTATTGTAAAGTCTAAACTCTCTAGCTCCTCCATTAATCTAATTATGGAGTTTGCATAGACTCCCACATCCTCACCTTTCTTCATTTTAGCACGGAATAACCGCTTTGATAACTCATATCTTGCAGTCCTACTTTGTTCACCAAACAACTCTTGAAGGTGAAGTAGGATTTCTTTTGCATTTGTTACTTCTCATGTTGTCGATGGATTTCGGTATTCATAGAAGCCCATATTATACATCGTGCTTGCAAATCATCATCATTCCAGTTATCCAGAGTATCATGTTCCTATTGGGAAGCATTATTAGGAAGAGGTCTAGGTGGTGATTGATTCAATACATATATAATCTTTTTGGAAGCTAAAACAACTTTTAGATTCCTAAGCCAATCAATAAAGTTAAGGCTCGTGAGCCTATGTTGGTAAAGTATGATTGATAGTGGGTTTGAAGGCTCATATTATCAATTTTTTGTAAATGTAACAAGATTAATTAGTTCTATGACGTTGTAAATGGTCTTTAATCAAAATGGTCTCCCACTAACTTGGGAAATCCTACACTTCCAAATAGGAAACGGAAATCCCTTATCTAATGGATTTATAGTGGGTGATGGAATTCTTAATGATTACTAATATCCCTCAGGTACACATTGCCATTCTTGGAATTTTAGTTCTCATTAAGTAGGCAACTTTTGCCATCACATCTTATGTGAGGTTTCATCAATTCAACTCCTAATGTTATGGGCTGCAGGTACACATTGTCATTCTCAGCCTTTGGCATTAGTTGGGTCCACACCATTGGATCAATGAAATATATAGACTTAAACACTACTTACCTCAGGTATGCCTATTTTTCATTCTTGGCTTGTAGTATGTCTATACACCCAGAACATCTCATGCTTAACAATAACACTACATGAATCTATTGGAACTCATGTACACCCCTATATGTCCATAGTCGATGCACATAATCAAACCATGCAAGTTATTACTCCAATGGAGAGCCTAGGCCCAAATTTGTTTTGGAAGATTTTTGGTCTTTATTTAAGGTCTCACTTTGTACATTAGCCATTTTTCATTGCACACATCACATATATACATAGCATGGCAAATTAACATATATACATATCACATATGTATATTTCATGGCATCAAATATAGCATGCTTCAACTTATATATCACATATATACATAGAACATGCAAGATTGATGCACAAATATGGAGTGATTATGGACCTATTCTATTCTAACTATTAGAATAACAAAAGGGCCTTGTGACCAAGGAACAATAATGGAATTGTACCGAGTCGTCACGGGAGCGCTGAGTCGCCATAAAGGGTGCATGTGCTGAGTCGTCACAAAGCAAGTCTTCTACTTTGTGCTGAGTTGGCATAGTGGTGCCGATTATTTATAGAGATGTCTGGTGCCAACTCAAGCCTAAGTCGGCACAGTGGTGCTGACTCATGACAGCATCCCATCTTGAACACTTCAAGCTTCCATTTCATAACTCTTGTGAATTACATTGAATCCTTGGCATTCCAAGGTTAATATTACATCCTATTTCTATGTAACTAACTCTTAATTATATAGCAAATAATAAAACTAATTATTATTACAAAATCAAGGATGTAATCTAAGTCCATGATCATTCCATGCATATATGTCAAACATATAGTAATTGGGATGCAACTATTGCAGGTTTAGGTACAACACATGTAACTAACAATAAACATAATCACAACACTTGCAATTATCATCAAATTTAGAATGTGTTAAGTTTCAAAAAGGAGCTCTGATACCACTGAAAGGAAATCGGTTATGCTACTTAGGCCTTAAGAATAGTGCGGTGAGCACTAACCTAAGTAGAGTAAATTTCAAAATTTACATTCTCATAACCCTTCATCATATGAAGAATTCCACTCCCATGAATCCATTTTGCATTTAAACACATAGCTAACAATACATCAACATGTATAAATACAAGAACTTAGGAAATTAAAGATGAAGAATACCTACAATCTCCTAAGTTTGGTGTAGACCATAAGTGTTCTACTATATTGGATTGCTCTTGGTTCAACTCTTGAATCAATGCTAAGCAACCCAAATGTTTGGCCTCTTGCTTGAAACACCAAAGCCTTGCCAATCACCTTCTTGCTTTTGATCAAGTGAAGATGCAAATCCCTCTCAAAAGACCCTTTGAAAACTTGCTCTAACTCAATCCCTTGCAAGAACCTTAGAGTATATATATTTGGTATATGTTGTGTTTCCTTGTGGTATATTTCTTTTACCAATCTTTACAAGCTTCACTAACTCTTAATGGAATATCTTCTCTCCTTGGAACTCTTCTAAGGATATATATA